>DWON01008798.1:0-11860 GCA_018251015.1 Phocides pigmalion okeechobee | reverse complement strand
GCAGTTTGCAGGATTACATTTTGATAGGCTTTACATAACATTTAGGGTTTTTTTTTCATTAAAATCTGCTAACAAATAAAGAAGTTATGTCAATTTATGTAACACGTGAATGAAATTGCGAGAAAAACCTTGTAATGAAATGAAATTTTGAATTTATCAAATAATTTATTCCACCAACAATTTTTACGTCACAGTGTAATCTTTTCTTATCCCGTCTTGTAGCTTTTAGTTTCGTGTTAGATTCTTATTTTCAAATTTATTTATTTGTTTCTTCACTCACTCTGTTTGGACGTATCTTTTATCTTCTATCTTTTTACTAGTCTCCGCTTTAAGTTATGTTGTTTCCTGCCATAGTCTCATTGCAAGCGACTAGACGATAAGCTATTGCAATATCCAGAAAAATCTAGAATCACATGTTTATGTTTTTTTAATGTCATAAGAGTAGCAAACGAGCATGCAAACCACCTGATGTTAAGTAGTTGTAGCCCACAGACATCCATGTATAACCACAAAATCGCATAAAAAAAACGCCCTAGCGTAATAAGCATTCGCTTGAATTTGTAATGCCGGGCCCATGCCTACAGGGGTTGCAGTAGTTCTCCAATCGGGATCCCTTCGCCCTCGAGATTTTAAGGGCTGAGCAGCTGAGCCCCGGCCCTGGACAGAGGGGATAATTTGATGATTTCCACATCGAAAACAAATTAGGTATTCGGTTAAACAAGTAGTTATCCGCTTGAAATAAAACACATGCTTTATTTTTCGTAAATTCGTTTTAATATCTGACTTGTTCATCTGAATTTGTCTCCAGTAAATGTACTCCGATATAAAAGTTATTTGAGAAAAATTAACATTTTCTATGGAACTTTGAAAATCGTTTTGATAGTTAAAAAATAAATTACTATTTAAAATGATTTAATACTAGCTTTTGCCCGCGATTTCGTTCACGTGTTACATAAATTGACATAACTTATTTATATGATAACTGATTTAAATGGAAAAAGTACTAAATGTTAAGTGAAGCCCATCAAAATGTAATCCTAAAAACTGCATTCAAATCGGATAAGCCGTTTCTGAGATTAGCGTGCACAAACATAAAGATAAACAGACATACAGACGTACAGACATACAAACAAAATGAAAAACATAAGTTTGGGTTCTCTTGCATATATAAAGGCAACCCTTTATGAATTTTTGAATATATTTGTCATGTACAGACAGCGATCAGTTACAGTTTTATTATATGTAATAGATTTTGACCGTTGGAGATCTGGATGGTTGGAGAGAGAGGTTTGAGATGGAGGCCTATGTCCAGCAGTGGACATCAAAAGACTGAGGTGACGATAATGATGAATATAAAAAAATGGAACTATACATTCTACTACGTAAAACGATTAAAGTTTTTTTATTTTTGATTGCCGATTTTTCGACAGGGCCATATACAGGGCCAGTTTTCCCCGCCATCAGAGCTTAGCCGTGACCACGAGCCATGCAACTGGTTTAAATATCGGCAATCAAAAATTAAAAATCGTTAATCGTGGCTACCTGGTACATAGAATTATAAATAAATTTTGCGATAATATTAGTTTAAGATCAAATTGTACTTTGTATATACCTACATACATACATATACGTGTTTGAAATATGTTTAAACCAGATCAGTTCTTGATAGGCCCTTTATGAATGAAAGTTTTGATGTCACTAATACTCACTTTAATAATCACTTTCTTTTTAAATGATGTTAGAATAGTTTGACCGGGGAGGTACCACCGCTCATAATCCGACGTGAAGCTATTCTTGTGTTTCGATTAGAGAGTGTACGTTTTTTGTTTTACGAGTTACGAGTTTTAGTTTACATTTAATAGACAGACAAGTTTAGATTTGAATGTCGATGTTCATGGGCTGCAGCAACCATTTCAGATGAGGTAGCCTGCACCCTCGTTTGCTACTTTAACATAAGATATAATCTAGCTATATTGGTAAAATTGTTTTTAATCCAACATTATAAATTCGGGAAAGCTATTTAACCCATAATTCATCTTATCTGAAACACCCAAGAGATATTAATTACACTTTATATTCCTGAACGTCCCAAATTCATTATACATATTCTTTATATAAACTCAATACATATTTAATTCACAAATCTATATATGTCAGTGATTTTAATCTATTCACTTGTGTTGCGATCAACTTTGCCTTTGACTTACGTTATTTTTTACTTCATAAGACAAAAATGTAGATAAATATTTTTTTATTTGAGGAGAGTAGCAAACAAGCTTGCAAACCACCTGATGTTAAAAAGTCGCAGCCCATGTAGATACACGTACAATCACAAACACGACTGAAATCCTATCTGAGCTCGAACGTAGATACGTTGCCACTCCTGAGGACTAAGATGGTCGCTTCGCTTCAAAGTGTAGCCTACAACCGCACCTTTCCAACCGAAATAAGTAATCCCTTACGGCGGATTATGAGGGCGATTAAAGTAGAGAAAAGCCGAGAATTTTAAAGATTTGTTTGTGATGTCATAAAAGCAAACATGCGAAGCTGAAGTGGATCGCTACTAATTTACATTTAGCATAGTATTTAATTATTCAGCATAATATTTCGTAAGATAAGAAAAGTCACAATCTATATCGTTATTTTTTAATTAATATAGCGGTATTAAGTGAAAAGACTGGTGTATAACCGCGCTACTCGTCTGCGGGGTCTCTAAACCCCCCTGAGAAGATGCTCGGGCAAACAGGGATCCCTCGAGGCCCGAATAATCCCCACCAATCTCCTCCCTTGCGAGAGCCTTTACAAACCGCCGGGAATGAGAAGCAGATAGGTGTAGGACGTCCCCCTTTCGTTCGTTCGTCACAATGTACATTGAATAGGCGTGGATTGGCATGCTTCAGGAATTCTCAGTAACCAGGAGAAGACCTGTGCTCCACAATGGCATATAAAACAGCGTCATATTACGTCAAGAAAACTTGCGATGAGTACCGTCCGCCACGGGCCGATGAAGAGTTTATGTCGAGCTCTAACTTTTTAAATATCTGACTGATGTTCCACTGCGGGGCGAAGCTATGGAACACTTTCAAACACTTCCGCGACTCTGCCACTTGCGTCTGGTCTCACAGGACCCACTTCTGGGGCAACTTCGTACAGCGACCCGAGGATTACTAAACATCTCCGGGATATATTAAAAAGAGTTAAACGCAAAGTTTAAAAAATAATAAATTTTATATTAGAAACCGCTAATTTGTTATTTTATTTCATTAATTTATATTTCATTAATCATTATATTTACACTCTATTTATTATATAGTTTATTTAATGCTTCCAAAAAAGTTGTTTGCATCCTAAGCTATTCTACTACACCATGTAACGCCATCTAGTTTATCACGCTCGAACTAAAACAAGGTTCAGTACAGATCTATTACAAGTTCGTTGACCCACATAATATGACATTATACATTGACGTTTGTAACAGGAATACAAATTAGACAACGAAAGTCAAATGTTTATAAAAACCTGCTACTAATTAGCCATATGGTATTTTTTTCTGTAACAAGAGTAGCAAACGAGTACGCAGGACCTAATGTACAGATGCAGCAGGCGATGGTTATTTACGTCGAAAACTTACAATTTGATAGAAAAATATATTTTAGTCAATAGTGAGATATTGTTAGTAAACATGTCGCTGGTCTAACCTTTGTGTTGGAACATGTCTTACTGATACGCATGGCGTAGCGGTTATCACAATGGTCTATCATGCAAAAAGTACAAGGTTGGATCCCCGGTTAGACAGAAATATATATGATGAATTTAGGTTTATGATCTGGGTCTGGGTGTATGTTTACATCTCTTGTGTATGTTAGTTTTACCCACACTACAGGAATTCTAATGTGGGTCTAAATATTGTCCTGATAATTTTCAAGTTATATGAACGTGACAATCAAACAGATGAACAGACAGACAGAGTAATAGAAGTAATAGAAGTGGATACATGGGTAGATGGGCATATGGACTGAAAGATGGATGGACGGGTAGACAGATAGAAAGACATACGTGCAGACGGACAGACTGACAGATGGACAGACGGGTAGACGAATAAACGGACTAACGGCAGAGGAAAAAACTTACAAACTAACAGACAGACGAATGGCCAAACGGTAGACGGATAGACGGGCAGACAGATGGTCGTACAGACGGCCAAATTGACAGACAAAAAGACAGTCAAACTGGCAAACGGATTGACGACCAAATAGACATACGGACAGGCGGACAGACGAACAGACGAATTGACGGCTGAGGAAAAAACGTACAAAGACAACAACAACAGACAGACAGATAAATGGGCAAACGGTAGACGAAAACACAGGCAGACTGATAGTCGAACAGACGGCCAAATAGACAGGCAGGTCAAACCGGCAAACAGATAGACGACCAAATAGACATATGGATAAACGGATAAACGGATAAATAGACTGACAGACAGAGGGATAGATGAATAGGCGGACTGACGGACAGAGTGACAGAAGAGGGGAAGAGAGAGACCAGCTGTCAGACACACTGATAAACAGACAGACTGAAGAACAAAGACATGCTCAAATTATGAAGTTTCTGCTAGAAATTGGACAAAGGGACTAAAAAATCTGAAGGCAATTCAAATTGTACGATCTTTAAACAAATCACGTAAGTACGTTCAGTTATAAATCCGACCCTTCTCAATGTGTCTTTCACGAATCTGATATACACGTGTTTGATATACGGTTGAGCCGGATCGGTTTTAGATAGGCCCTTAAAGGGATAGCAATGGTTTTGATTTAACATATTACTGTTTTTAAATGGTAGTAGGATAATATTTTGACCGGGGAGGTACCACCGCCGCTCTCGTAATCCGCCGTGTAGCCAATCTTATGTTTTTAATGTGATAAGAGTAGCAAACGAGCACGTAAAGCACTTTTGTAAAGTAGTCGCAACCCATAGACATTCACATACAACCGCAAACACGACCAAAATCCTATCTAAGCTCAGCGTAGATGCGTTGCGACTCCTAAGGACTAAGATGGTCGCCTCGCTTCAAAGTGTAGCCGGCAACTGCACCTATCCAACCGAAACACAAGTAATGCTTTACGGCAGTTTATGAGGGCCATGATTGCCAGCTATACGTAGAAGTTAGTAGTAAAGCGACTATTTTAGTCCTCAGGAATAATTTTCTTTACATCTTAGGACCTATTTAAGGTTGTACGTAGATGAGTTCCTACTACTAAGGACTAAGGTTGCCTTGCTTGTGAGTTTAGGCAGCCACATTTCTGCAACCGAAACACGAGTTCCTTTCCGGCGGATTATGAGAACGGTGGTGGTACCACATAGTAATACATATGTAATATGTAATATGTGTATTTATATGTTATATATTGGTGATATTATCTGACTGAACCATGAAAAGTTAAGTTAAGTAAAGTTAAGTTAAGAGTAATTTATTGTCGACTTGGGTGGTAGCACAAACGTGTTACTGGTAACTTACCCTGTCACTTAATCCTTTGTCCACTGGCGTCTATATTTCCAAAGCCTAAACACCAAACTAATGACGAACAAAGATTCAGTTATCTATAGAGCCTTCAGGCTAAGGAAACCGAAGTAGAATTTATTTAGACAATAAATTTCAGGCTGTATTGGTTACAGTTCGCTTTGTGGCGGAAACTTATTAGAACGATGATAAGGCTTAAGCGGTTCGCTGTGGGAATAAAATAAATTTCCCGGACGGCCTGGAATACTTCAGAGTCGCATCTGCTAAAGGTATTATTTACTAGCTCCTTTTAAATGGATTTATTTACTTTTACAATGGGTTTGGTGCAACTGATAGATCTTTACATAGTATAAAATAGTAACTTCGCGCCGTTTGTACGCTTTATATCTTTCAAACTACGTAACGGATTTTATTTCTTTTTTCATCAATAGACAGAGTGATATAAGAGGAAAGCTTATGTATCTAATACATGCATAATATAGAAGAGAAAAGTGATTTTAAAAGGTTTGTAATATGATGTCGTAATCCTGTGCAGACGGCATGAATTGCTAGTCAAGTATAGGTATAAGTTTGCAAGATAGTCGTAGATCCTAAATTTCATGGTTTAATCAGATTACACTACAACTATATTAAATATAAATACATACAGACACATATTACATATGTATTTATATATTACATTCATTCTATACTGTTATTCTTTAAAAATACTGACCTACAATCCGCTACCACCATGCATTATGGTATATATTTCAATGCATGCGCTGTGAAGATAGGAAAAAGTGCATAAAGTTAAAATATATATCACTATATGCTACAACCAATACATGTTTCAACCCAAAATGAAGTTTCATCAGGGTAAGTTGACTCTGAGACGGTAAATCGCTTATAGTATATATTTTTTTTTGGTTGCAGTTTGATTTGTAAAAGATAAGCCAGATAAGGCTATGAGCATGTTGAGCGTGCGCAACGCCATTATTAAAAAAATTACAGTATACTAATACATGTAGTACATAAAATTTTAAGCTTAAAATTTATTGGGTTTCGGTGGAAAGGACTTCCGCTAATACTATCGTCTTTGTACAAGAGCAGCAAATGACCAAGCAATATTTTATTAAGTATTCGCTGCCACTTGTTAAATCTAGGCTTATAAGATAGCAAACTGTCGCCGCAAATGGGCAATATCATAGTCATGGTAAAATTATTGTTGTTTCATCAAAATCCGTTCTGTAATTTTTTAAGTGAAACTGTATCAAACGTTCATAAATCCTTACAAATTTTATTACAATGTTAGGTGTTGTTTGCAACTTTATCCACTTGGGCTTAGATTTTAAATATTTTCTCAGATTTTCTAAGAATATAAAGTTGTTACACTCACCCGTCAGTTATAAATTAAGATAATGTTCTTATTTATTTATAGGCCGATTTAAAAGAGCCAACACTAAAGTTTAAGTGAAGTTTACTACATTACATTAGTAAAAACTGCACCTTAATTGGTTAGGCCGTTTCTGAGGTTAGCGACCGCAAACTCACACACAAAAACTCTACCAACTATTCCTGTGCTCACTATTGCTTTAATATCGGTCGCTTGTTAAAGCCGTAGAAAGTAGCGGCTTGTACCACCGCCAAGTAAACTTACGATGTATGCGTCAGCCAATAAAAAGGCTACAAAATGAAGTGATAGTGCCGCTGAACAATCACAAAGCTGGCCGCCATTCCACTCCATCACGTTCCACGCCACCACTTACGCATTCACAGGCTTATAGCTTTAAGATTTTTTTATTATACGCATTATTTGATTGTTTATGTGAGAAGAGTAGCAAACGAGCATGCAATCAACCTGATGTCGTTATGTTAAGTTATCGCAGCCCATAGACATCCACGTACAACCACAAACACGACCGAAATCTTATCTGATCGAACGTAGATCCGTTGCTGCGCCTAAGGACTAAGATGGTCGCCTCGTTTCAAAGTGTAGCCGGCAACCGCACCTCTCCAAATGAAACACAAGTAATGCTTTACGGGGGATTATGAGGACAATAAAAAGTCATTGTGTCTTAAACTGAGAAACACATTATAATTTAGGTAATTTTTCACAAGTATCTTCCATGTACAGACAGCGATCAGTTACAACTTAACAATTTATGTATATACATAATTAAAATTTAAACTTGATAATCCTGTTAGCGAAATAATGTTCATTAATATTTGAATTTTCGCAAAAACTTTTAATACGTTCCCCGAGCCTTATAAAACAGGTGCGAATATTACAGACTCCGAAAGTTCGGATACAGTTACAAAGCGAGGTCGGAGTTAAGTTAATAAATTCCAATATCAGTCTAATTCACAACTTCTGCTTTTTTTGCTTGCAATTGGTTGAGTTTACGCTTGGATTGAGCGAACTTTTACAGTTCAAGTTAGTTGGCGATTAAAACAATTACTCAGATCGAACTCCGCCGGTGAGACTCGTAATGCCGTTCAAATATACATATTATGTTTGCAAGGAACTGTCATTTTGTATGGAGGCGAAATTAAAGTCATATTTTGTATAATCCTTTTGATTGTGACGCTCATATATATGGTCAGCGTGGCGAGAGGCGCCACTAAACTGGAGGTACACTCTCTAGACTGAAGATTCGCCAACAATTTTCTGAAATATTGCATTTTTAGCCACTGTGTATAATATACGAATACACTGACGTTATTTCCTCTCGCAGTCTTGTAGTGCCGACGTAAATAGACTTTTGTTCGCCTCGAAATTCATTCAGATTTGTACGTACAACACAGGTATACGCTGCAAGCGCGTTGCGCCGAATATTACACGGAAAGTGTTAAAACAATTACTCAGTTCAATTCCGCCGTTGAGACTCGTAGTACACAGTTCAAATATATGTACATATGTTTGTAATGAACTATCCTTTTGTATGGAGGCGAAATTAAAGTCGTATTTTGTTTACAATCCCAGTTGGAATCGAATGCTAGTGAAATGGTGCTAGGGTGATTGGCGATACGGTGAAACGTAGTGCTTTAATCAGCTCAACAGATGGCGTTGCAGGTACTTTATACTTTTTAGGTTTTCTTCGTCTCTTACATTAGATTATTTAATTTACAAATATATTTATAAATATATGCATCCGCCATCACCTTCTAGTGGTAGCATTCTGATCTCGCACACAAGAAGTTTGGGATTTGATACTTGGGTTTTTGATTTATTGAATTATACGTGTATTAAAAATTAATTTAAATTACTTTTGCAATCAAGGAAGACATCGTGAGGAAAAGCAAGAGTTTCTGAAAACATCGTAAGGAAACTTGCATGCCTAAGAGTTCTTCGTAGTTTTCGAATGTATGTGAAGTGTGAATCAGAACTTGACCAACGTGATGACGTTATACTTCTCCGTATCAACCTTAATTCTGAAAGGAAACCCACTCCCGACAATGGGATAGCAGTGCGGTGACCACAGTAGACGGTAGTGATCACTTACCATCAAATACACTGCATGCTCGTTTAATACATTCATGATATAGAAGAGCTCAGTCAGTTTGGCCAATTACCAAACCACTGTTCGCTGGAATCTGTTTCAAACTTTCAGTTAGTTACCGATGAAAACAATTACTATGCTGCAACAATTAACAGAACACTTTGCTGGCGAAACTCACTTTAATTTATATAGTTCAGAAATATGGGCTATTTGAGAAACTAGCAATGAAGCGGAATATTGGACAAGTAATTTAATAATACTAGGTATAGTATAGTAAGTAGCAATCACAGTGCATGCTACCAGATTTCATTAGAGAACACAAGTTATACGATATGATACGATACCATATGATACGCTGCGAACAGGCACGATACTATATATTTAAAACAAGACAATAGCATACCATACGATACGATAGCTACGACACGGTTCAACTCGATACGATACGACATGATTCGACACGATATGGCAGCGGCGGTATGACACGCTTTCGGCTAAAAGTATTGCGACCGTTTTACCAACCGTAATGGCTACGCGCCACTTATCCTACTACATAGGTTGGTAGGTAGGTTGAGCAGACGCTGCACCCTCAACGCACCGAACTCAGCTCTATGAGACAACAATCGACACCATGCACACCACGCTTTTTTTTATAGTGCTATATATTTTTCTTATTTATACTTTTTAGTTGGATTTTATATAGAAGCGTGTTTTTTTTAGTTTTTTAACTATTTTTTTTTCATTAACTTCTATTTCCACAAAACAAACGATACGCGAAAACGTCTTATAAAAAAGATTTTTTTTATAGTCCTTTTGTTTTTCCATATTCCATCAATACATAAAACAATTTTTTTTGTTGTGTACAAACAATTATTTTTAAGTATAAACGTACCAAAGGTTCCCAAATATAAACAAACGGACAAGAATTTACTTTTGTATAGTACAGATACGGATAATCAATAACCAATATTTCATAATGCCTTCGGTACACTACAGCGAATCTCACAGACGAAGTTACAGTCAGCTGTTGAACTGCAGTAATTGTTTCCAACAGTAACTTACTGCAATTGAAACAAACTCCGTTCAATTTAAACTACATGTTACAAAAAAGGATAAAATGCCAAATATCCAGTATTAAATTTATGTTGGTTATGCCCAACATACATTTAATACTAGTTCTAACATATTTTAAAATTGCTCTTCATATGTATATTGTTTATTTTACTTACATATATGTAATTTATGTAAAATCATCAATAGAAATATGACTTATATATGTAAATTGTAAAGTAATGTATATAATTAAAATACATACAAAAAAACTATAGTTTGCTTCATTTAGACCTGAACCATCCACCATCAATCCATTTACACTTCTTTTTTCATACGGAAAGTTGAAAGCAAAAAGATCCTTTATTATCTCGGACGAAAAACCTACAAAGGTAAACGTTATCGTGGGAGCGTTTCTAAGTTATGGAGAGTTTCCACTCAATAACAATCCTTTCGTGACCTCCTTCTGTGCTTGTAAATCACCAGGATGTTAAAACGAACTCAACTGATTTTCTCCCTGCTCCTCGGCCACCGGTCTGTGCCCACGTCAGTGGCACCATTTACCTCAACATCTTTCCCGAGACCTCGAGATCAGAACGGCTCGAGCTCCCACTTTTCTCTCCCGATCCGGAAAGACTCCTCCTAGTCCGTTTAGGCTGAAGATCCCGAAGCGTTATTAAGCAAGTACCTAGAAAATTCTTTTTCAGTACACCCTTTCCAAGATTTTATTTAAATCCATAAAGAGCCAGTAGGCCACCTGAAGTTGAGTGGAATGACTGGAGATCGACCAGGAAGGTACTATCGCTATCGGAATATGATTTCATCGTGGTGCAATTCTTGTATTTCGGCTGGATCAGTGTGGCTGCCAGCTACACTAACAAATGAGTTGACCATCTGAGCTCTCATCAGTAGTAACGTCTCTGGGCACGATATCTAATAGTACTTCAGTCCTGTACGAGATTGATAGTGAACTTCCATGGACTACACCATCATTTAACATCAGGTGGTCGGCATCCACACTTGCTTTTTTATAATGTTAAAAAAGACTTGCTTATAGATTTCTAATAACTGTATGAATATTTAAACTTCAATAAAAAGTTTTGATTTATAATTTAAATGAATTATGATACAGGCGAATAAGCAATTTTGACAATTTACATACATATATCAAAAGATAATAAATGACTTTTTAAAATCAAATTAAAAATAGCCTGCTTTCAACCTAAAGAACCATTACATTCTTTTTATTTTGAAAAAATCTTCATGCGGCGATGCAAGTAGACTGTTATGAGTAAAAACATAGATGACATTCACAATATGTCTAGTCTTTTTCTTCTTTCCCCCTAAAACCCTTTGTCAGTCTGTCCTGCATGCAGACTAGGACCGCTTGTTTATAAGAGGGCTTTGAAGTGACATTTGTTGAGTGCTACTTCAAAAAAGGATACTGTTTCGTTTCGTACTCATTTTTAAATGAGGGATTATGTAACAAAAGTGTAGTTTTAATCCATTTTGTACATAAATAAGCCAGATTTCATTTACATAAAAAACAACTAGTCTTCTCAAGCTAGGATCTACAACATTCTCCTCGCGCCATAGCAGTTTAGCCGGGACCACGATACATGAAAAGATAAGGTGGTAGAGCTGTTAGAGCTCGCCCGGGGCGGCACCACCGTCACCCTCATAACCCGCAGTAAAGCAACATGTTCCTTATGTATTGTGTTTCAATTGGGGAGGTGTGGTTGGCGGATACACATTATTGGAGGCGACCATCTTAGTCCTCAAGAGTAGGAACGTATCCGCGTCCATC
>DWON01008797.1:0-11860 GCA_018251015.1 Phocides pigmalion okeechobee | reverse complement strand
AGTGGTCACTGCAGCCCATGGACAACCACGTCTAATCTCAAACAGAACAGAAGTTCTATTTAAGGATGGACGCGGATACGTCCCTACTCTTGAGGACTAAAATGGTCGCCTCAAGTTAAAGCTAACTTGACGATGAAAGCTGATGATGATCAGGTAGATGATGAAGATTCCAAACTTAATTTCACTTAACAGCAGTAGTTTAAAAAATGTAAAACGCACTAATGCGGCTGTCGTTCTTGGCACCATACCGCATGGGACAGACATTCTTAGACAGTTAGACTTTTGTTACAATTAGTTTAAAGGTTGTCATTATTATAATTAACATGTAAATTATGTGTAAATAATATATACTTAATGCTTTATAACACAGACTACCCTCAGATTGTCTAGACTAGACTTTTATTATAATTAATTTTCAGGTTTTCATTATTGTAATTAACATATAAAATATGTGTAACTGGATGTGCCCACGACTTCGTCGGTGATGATTGGCATAAATTGACATAACTTCTTTATTTGTTCACCGATTCCGAAAAGTGCAATCAATTAGGATAAGCCGTTTCTGAGATTAGCGCGCACAAACATACAGATATACAGACAAATAGATAAAATGAAGAAATATTGTTTTGAATTCCCTTGCGTATATAAAGGCACTCATTATGATTTTTAATATATATATACCATGTACCGACAGCGATCATTTAAAGTTTTATTATATGTATAGATTAAAATGAATTGTAGAGTCACTGCTTGCAACATATTAGTTGTATCCCCATTTTGTGTTCACACAAATTCATGTCGACACAAAAGCGGTAATCCCTCGAATCCCAGCCCTTATGCCGGAAGGTGCGTGCCGACATCGTCGCGTGTGCACACCCTATACTTAATGCAGTTATTTAAAAAGCACGCTTGTCCACAAAGTTCATTGCATTGACGTAATTATTGTTGACTTTATTCTTTAAATACCGTGAAAATATAGCATTAACTGGCTGAACTTCTGCAATAAACAACTACGTTAGAAAAAAGGATTCATCACTTAATTGTTTGTATGTAATTTTATTCGAATTCAAATGTTTTATGTCATTGTAAGGTATTTACATACATTTAATGAATGTCAAGGGTACAATGGAAAAACAGTACATCGGCTTTGAAAGCCCTATTGGCTAACGTTGACCAGTAGAAAAAAGCTGGCGGAAAATACTCCCGGCACTCTTTATATTTGATTGTAAGAAAGTCTACTCAGTGATTGACCATCGCTGAGAGAACTTACCCTGATGATGCTCAGTTTGGGGCAAAACACGTGTTGGTCTTAATATGTATTGTGGTATATATTTTTAATCTCTTCACTTTTACGTATTTTCATAGTGCATGCTTTGAAATATATACCACAACCGACATGGCCTAGCTTCGCTCGGGTACTAGAGATTATATTTACTTCATTTTTTTTTTCATATATGCATCCAGTCATTACCTAGTTGCAAAAACTAACATCATCTATTTCGAATGACGAGTGAACTACTATTGAATTTTATTATTTAATTTCTCGACCAATTTACACAAAGCTTATCCATCAAAACCTTACTCAGGAATCACTGTACCTGTTCTTTGAAAAATATGAGAAAATCCGTCCAGTATGAAAGAGATCTTATGAAAGAGAAACGGGCATGCAGGCCACCTGACGTTAAGTGGTCACTGCAGCCCATGGACAACCACATCCAATCTCAAATAGATCAGAAGTTCTGTTTAAGGATGGGCGCGGATGCGTTCCTACTCTTGAGGACTAAGATGGTCGCTTCCAATAATGTGTATTCGGCAACCACACCTCCCCAACCAAAACACAATATATGAAGAACGTGTTGCTTTACGGCCGGTTATGAGGGTAGCTGTGGTGCCGCCCCGGGCGAGCTCTAACGACTCTACCACCTTTAGAAAAAGATATTAATTTTTGAGTTTATCATGAATAGAGAGATGCGACGGGGGACTTTGTTTTATAATATTTAGAGATTATACATAGTGTTAGCGGATGAGCAAGTAGTTTTAATAACAATATGTTGGCTTCAAACTATAAAGAATGCATTTTATACTCTTATTCGATTGTATTTTAATTATTAATCATAGACTCTGCAATTGAATCTAATTTATAGATAAACTTTTAAAGAATGCAATAAAAATGATATATATATATATATATGTTTCGTATGTGTATGTAAGAATTTTGTTTAATTATATATTTATCGTGTTTGATTTAAGTAAGTATATACTAAGTAGTAATTTAAATGTCACTAGAAACCTTAAAGTTAATTTAAAAAATCTGATATTTTTAAATCGATATAGTCTACGACGTCTAATGACTGTCAAATATCGATAACCACCGGAAACGGCTGCTTAACGTACGTTTACAAGTACGTGACTTACAATAAGCCACCAATGGTCACCCATCCAACTTCCGACCACACCTGACGTTACTTTGTCGATCGAAAGCGACAAAATGCGTGCATCATATATTTCCTTTCAGCTCTATTATGTTAAGAGAAATAAACTTATCAAGTAATCTAGTTACTACGAGGAATTTCCACAGCCTGCAGTATGGAATACTCAATTAATATTGCAGTGTGTTACAAAGGACTTTCAGAAAATGAGCTTTCAGATATTCTGTCCCCTTTAAGAGGCTCTTGTCGGAAGAGCCTTTTTAATAAATGAGCTACGGCCAATAAAGTTGGTAGGTTTATTCTTAATTTAGGCTCATTTTTGGAGGGCTCAAACTATTTAAATGTTACTAAAGTCAATTTAAAAATCATTAAAGTATTCCAAGTACCTAAAATAAAGTATTTTTCAATTATTATATATAAATTAAAGCCTTTATGTACTTACTTTTGGCAGCGGCTTTGCCCGCACAAATTTAATTTAAATTCTACTCAAATATTTTAATTCATTATAAGGTATTTTCCCGCGAAAATTTAATTCAAATAGTTTAATTTATTATAAAAGGACGATAATACGTAATTTCATGTTTCAACCTTTTTATATGTAGGTCCCAAAATTTTTCAAAATTATTTTCTTCGTGGCAAAAAAAAATATGGATATACGGACCCACTACGCTTTACGATGCAGTGCAGCGTTGCACAAAGTTTTGGTATCCGGGCTTCTCAGCAAAAGAACTAAAATACAAATATATAAAACCTTAATAAGACCAGTTTTAATGTATGGTTCTGAAGCCTGGACTTTAACACAAAAAGATGATAACTAGCTCTTAATAACTGAGCGGAAGGTTTTGCGAAAAATCCTGGGGCCCACCATATAGGATAACGGGCAATGGAGGGGAACGTGAGAATGTCGAAATAGAAGACCTTGTGGCCGAGTCCAATATAATTGGAGAAATTACGGCCCACCGCCTTCAATGGCTCGGCTACGTGGAAAGAATGGGAGAGGATCGCGCCGTGAAGAGAGCATATTTGGGTCTACTAGTTGGTCAACGCCCAGTTGGTCGTCCTAAATATCGCTGGAAAGACAGAGTGGAAACGGTCCTATACGAGACGAGCTTCAGGCCAGCAATTAGCAAGAGGCGACGCAAGACGGAGGCCAAGACCCACTTTGGGTCGTTGCGCCAGAGGAGTAAGTAAGAGTATTTTCTTCGTGCTCACTTATGCTGTAGCCTATGTCCGGCTCCAACGTCTAATCTCTTTCTTTGTTACATTTATCAAAATCGCTTCAGCCGACTCCTCTGGTATTGCAAACGTCTGTAGACAACTGTGACTAATTCTATCAGGTGGTCCGCCTGTCTTTTTATTAGTTCTGCTGAACTAATAGTTCAGCTTGATGTGGTTCATAGATGCGTAGCTACGTGTTAGGATTGAAATGGTCGCCCCACTTGTAAGTGTAGCCGGCGACCGCACCTCTCCAACTGAAATACAAGGACATCCACGTCCACGTCTCTAACGGCTCTACCACCTTTAAAAGTAAAGCTGTAAGACGGATTACGAGGACGGCTTTGAAATCTCCCTGCTTGAACTGTAACATGTTCTAGAACACCTTACAACAAGTGCAACATTTATGACAAGAGCATAAGTTCTTACAAATATCGAATACAAGCGTCACTGTCGATCTGTTGTCATGAAACAACGATGTCCCAAACCAAACCACCAAGTGCAATGAGTTTAACGTTTGAATTTTTACATAAAATATAACAGTCATCCGACAAAATGGCTACCGATTTAAATGGTTCATGTCAAAGGATATTTATTTACGGATACCGATTTAAAAATAAAAATACCCCGCTGACCCATTTAGTTACAGGTTACTAAAAACCGGTTTTCAAATAAACGTTCCATTTTATTTAACAGTTTTAACAGAATAAAACAAGTTTTATTGTAAAATTTTGCTTTTTCTATTTTGTACGTCGTCTTTTTTAATTTTGTTTTTCAATCTTTTTCTTCGTTATTTAAATATTTCTTTTTTTATTTTAAAAAAGCTCCAGTTTAGTGCCGCCTTCCACAACGCTGACCCGATCTAATATATGAACGCTTAGTTAAAGCGTCAAAATCGTAAGTTAAGAACCTATGTGAGTAACTTACGATTTTCAAAAGCTGCCTGAATTAACGCGTGAATTATTTAAGTACCTATTTAACATTAATCAACGTAAATAAGCAGGTTCCAAAATCAGCTGCAAATTGCCTCGATATTAACACGACACTAAATCAATGGCCCAATTAGTGGACCTATTACTTTGTTTGTCAACGAATAACCCGATGAACGTGACCGAAAAGTATCGTATTAGCAAAATGGCGCAATTCGAATCCATCAAAATTCCTAATACGTACCGATATGTGACACTTTGAGCGGATGTACGATAGGCGATAGCAAACGAGCATGTGGCCATGCTACTATGTATCAGGTAACTCATGTTTAACGATTTTTTATTGCTGATATTTCGAATTTGTTACATGGTACGTTGGGCATACGTTACACATTCATTTTTACAGTCTTTCAGCCTGAAATTACTTCCGCTGAGCTGGAATTTTAGAAATTCCTGTCTTAATGCTCACGTGTATTCTTTAAAGAATCTTCAAAATTTCTTGAAATTATACATAGGATAGGACATAGGATCCTATATGTTCAACGGTTTCCGGTGTAAATTAATCTCTGGGTATGTCAGTCATTACTCTTTCATAAATATATAGATTTAGTCACTGGCGTCTCTAAATATAGGTTACTTCTTCTACTAAAAAAACTTTGTTTTTCCTCGTCAATATTATAGTTCGTTACGAAATATTTTGTTACTTACATTTAACGCACCCATTGTGTCCTTAGTGTATTTAGATATGTGTGAGTGTATGTTTATTTCTATGGAATCGATTTTCACAATCAAAGCCTCACACTAGTATTCCTTGTGCTGTGAGTATCTTTACAAATACAACGAGAAGTACACAGCAATCAGACATAGTACGTAAAAGAAAATGTCATGATCATGATGATGAATCATAAAGGTCTTCCACATAGATTTTTACCACCTTTCCACATAAATTTCTCAATTAATAAATAGTCCTTCCGGAGAGCAGACCCTTGGTCTACTCCACACTTCATACACGTGCGGCAGAACCTTTGCCGGATCGGCTTGTTAAAGGAACCCTAATTAATTATTACAGTTTAGTTCGGAAAGAAAATAAGTTTTTTTAAAAGGGGTTTTATTGAAACCCCATAATATTTCGTCGTTCGTCGTTTTTCATTCGCCATTCGTCGTTCGTCGTCAATGGAACAAGTTTCGCACACTCGGTCAAGCAAATGGTTGCCGTCGTCGGCATGTGAGAGTAATTAATTGTATTTCCAGGCCACGTGTGCAGGGTCGCCAATTTTCTTATTTATCGGCTCCAATTCCCGTCCATTAGTCGTAAAGGCTTTTACAGTTGACGATGAGGACAAATGGGGAGATTTAAATAGAATAGCCGTGGAATAGCGCCAGGAACTCGGGGCAAAACAGGTAGCACTTTAGATGGTTCGTCTGGTTGTTTCACAAGCGACGTGTAGACGAAAGACGATTAATAAATTAGCTTAAATTATAAGAATACTCTATCATGATTCTTTAACGTTAGAAGGGCTGCATAAGTCGATGTCACCTGATGTTAAAAAGTCACTGCAGCTCATGGATTCATATACTACCTTCCAACTATCAAACAGAATTGAAGTTGAAACTCCGAGCGTACGTAGATGCATTACTACTTGGTCGTCAGCTAAACTAAACTAATTTCATAATAAGTTGGTAAAACAACAGTTCGACTGGAGAGATACCATCGAACCATAATAAACATATATCTGTAATACCATAAACCGTCTAAAACAGTTCTTGTATTTAGCTTGGAGAGGTGTGATTGCGTTACACTTAAAAGCCAGGCGACCGTCACAGTCCTCAGGAGTCACATAGTCACATAGGAGTCAGGAGTACATGACGCATACATGACGTAGATGTTCACAGGCTGGAGAGAGCATTTATCCTTGCTATTTTATTAAGAAAAAATCTCTCCAACAAGAATTGTTTTACGGCAGATTTGGAAATAGCGATGGTAACTCTCTGGCGATGATAACCCTTTAATAGATCAAGGGCTAAAAATTGTAAAATTTTGGTAACAGTGTCTCTCTTTCACATTTTACTATATAACGGATACACACGATTAACGCTTTTTAATTGACGATATTTCGTATGAGTTGTATAACCCTTTTTCATGGCAAACTTGTTACGTATTAATCGTGAGTATATATTACATAGTAAAATGTAAAACTTCCGTGATGATACTAGTTTACAACCG
Source organism: Phocides pigmalion okeechobee (assembly GCA_018251015.1). Classification (NCBI taxonomy): domain Eukaryota; kingdom Metazoa; phylum Arthropoda; class Insecta; order Lepidoptera; family Hesperiidae; genus Phocides; species Phocides pigmalion. Next base: position 5,063 of record DWON01008797.1, on the reverse strand, counting down.
TAGCTTCTCGCTTCACAGCGTTTGCATGACAAGTCCTGTAAGGTCACATTAGATTTTTTGTTTACGCTTTGACAATGATCTCAAAGGAAACATTAATACAAGTAGAAATGGTTACTTCTAAATAAGAGAATGTTGTTTATTCGTGCTGGTGAAAAGCCTTGAAAACAAGGTAAAGTATCTGTAGTAATATTAAAAAACTATCAATTATTTTTGTTCAAAAATAAAACCGACTTCATAAGTACTGCAAAAGTAAGTAAATTTTGCTGAAATGTTGATTAAGTAGATTGTTTTGAAGTCGGTGCTTCATACTACAGTTAATGCAAAAACGGGTAACTTATTTTTAATATGAAAAGAATAACAAACGAGCATGCAAACCACCTGATGTTAAGTAATCGCAGCCCATAGACATCCACGTACAAACACAAACACTACCTAAATCCTATCTGAGCTCTAACGTAGGTACGTTGCTACTCCTGAGGATTAAGATGGTCGCCGCGCTTCAAAGTGTAGCCGACAACCGAACCTCTCCAACTGAAACACAAGTAATGCATTACGGCGGATTACAAGGACGGCGGTGGTACCTCCCCGGTCGAACTATAGTTCTCACATGTTGGTACATATACCTAATTTAAGACTAATTAACAGGCTGAAGTGGCAATGGGTTGACCACGTCGCTCAGAGGATCCGTAATCTTTGAGAAGAACGATACGAATGACAACCATGGCAAGGTAAAGGACTATCATTTTGTTCATAAACCCAGTCAAATATCAAACGGTAAATGGTGCGGTTTTACATAACATTATGTGCATAATTTAACAAACATACCTAACTGGGTACGCAACGGTTAAATGATGAAATCAAAATCTCTTTATGCATCCATCAGCCCGCTGATTGATAAATTGGATCCGATTCAAATTTGTCACAAAACGAGGGTGGTTGTGCCACGGCCAATTCACGCGAAATAATTTGTTTACGTACCATAGAGGTGACATTTTCAAGCGGAAAGCCTGTGGTTAGCAGGCTATATTAAATTTACCTACATTATTATATTGAAAGAAAAATTCGATCATCTTTGTCTTGGCGAAAATTTCCACGATCGAAATTAATACCTGTATCTATTTAGTATGTTGCGATGGAAGTCAAATTTGACTTTTTTTTTCAAAATGTACGTGTCGATTGACACATCGAAATGGTTCCATGTTCACATTTTGCTTAAGTTGCACTAATTCCCATAAAATTAAATAAAATTCAAAGTAACGCAGTATTACTTAACGCAACGAAACGCAATGCAATGTAACAACGAAAAGAATCGAAACAAAACGAAATGAAATAAGACGAAACGAGACGAAAAGCGATGAGACGAGATGAGAAAAAACGATATGACTTTAAACTATTATCATCACGGAATTTATACCTTTTACTTCAAAGGTAAAATTGAACCAATTAGTAAGTAGGATTAGTTTAGCCGCGAACAATGCAACTGATTCGAAATATGGGCAATCAAAAAGTCATCAATAGTCGTAGGACCATCGGCAATCGAAAAATCGTTAATCGTGAGTACCCGTTACATAGTAAAAAGACACAAATCAAAATAAAATAACAAGCTAAATCCACTTTGATTTGACGTATTTAAGCCACGACTCATTCGCAATTTAATATAATAAGAAATCAATAGTCAAATTCGCATTTGCGGTCACCTAAATATCTATCACGTTCACCGTTGCTTATCTTAACCAATCGCTCTTAATATGTTGCTTTCATGGAGATTGTGTTTAGATTGATGACAAAATGGATATTACAGATATTTTTACGATTTCATCCTCCTTAATTTAATCATCTCTAAATATTATAATATTACAAAGTCCCCCGTCGTGTATGTCTATTCGCGATAAAGTCAAAAAATACTGAACGGACTTTCTCATAGTTTTCAACAACAGGTAAAGTGATTCCTGAGGAAGGTTTTGGTGCATAATAAGTTAAGTTTTTTTATAAATTTGGCGAGAAATTAAATGGTTATATTCAATTTAGTATTTCAATCGTCATTCGAAATAGATGTTTCTAATTTTTTGTTTTTGCTAGATAATGACTGGATACATGTATGAAAGAAAAATAATGTACGTAAAAAATAAACTCTGTTACCCGAGCGAAGCTGGGCCGGGTCGATAGTTTATACTTAATTAAGTACAAAAACAACTTTACAAAGATTATATCTGAAGGAGCTATTTACGGACGGGATTTCTTTTTACTCTATTTTTGGTTATTTACAAGAACACAGTTTCAGTGCCAACTTTAACTAGAGAGCCAACAACTGTATCTTTGTCCTCCACTTTTTCTTGTATGACAATGGTAAAATTTATAACTTAATTTGAATGGAATTTTTATTTGTAGAATTTTCTTCCGAAACTTCATCAGAAATTCTTCCATTTCATTCCATAGAATTGCTTCACATTAGAAATGAATATTGCCGTGATAACTCTCAGGTCAAACAGATTTTATTACATTTTTGGCATCCTCAACATGGAACATGGACTCAATATATCATTAAAACGAAGCTACATATATGTATATTATGTATTAGTAGATTTAAGCTACAGTTAAAACTCCTAAGTTATTATTCAATTGACCTTAGAATCACAAAAAAACTTAAGGCTTATGTCCTTATTATATTGTAGGTCTTGGCACAGCCGATTTTTTGAAATAAAATTTGAAACTCCCTTTACAATTTTTGAAGGGAAACTTATTTAGAATCGTTGTGATTTGAAACTAGATCAAACGAAAATGGGTCACGGTAAAGAAACAAACACATAAATGTATAATAAGTTAGCAAGAGAATGAGATAGAATTTATTACACAGTAATTTATGTTCTTGCGATCTTCACGATATTCTCTCTCTGCGTTCGTAGTGTCCCCAATCTCATGCTAAGCATTGTCCATATGTATGCTTGCCCCATTTCTTCAAACAGGAAAACATATAGCTGAACGCAAAATATTTATAAAATCATATTTTATCAAAACTTAATTTCTATAGATTTTCATTGCATTGCAATTATTTCTGTAAAGATTCACAAAGTAAGTTTTTTATCGTGTTTTCTTGCGGGAAGAGAAGCAAAACGCGACCGAAATTCCATCTGCGCTCGAACGTAGATACGTTACTACTCCTGAGGACTAAGATGGTCGCCTCAATTTAAAGTGTAGGCGGCAACTGCACCTCTCCAACCGAAACACAAGTAATGCTTTACGGCGGAATATGAGGGCGGCAATGGTACCTTCCCGGTAGTACTCCAACCTTTATTATTATTTCTTAAAAGATCATTTCTTTGTCTTTGGAATACATGAAGTGAGTTTTTTATCTTTTGGTAACGATTCACTCGATCTGTATCCAGAGTGAACTGTCGAGCGGTGATTAAGTAGAAATTAATTACTGTTCGGAGGCGCACGCGTGGTCCGACATTGCAGATTGCCTAATTTATGGTTGTGGTTGTAAATTTAGGGTTGCTAGAAAATCTGACGGCTTAAACTATTTAAAACTTATAATCCATCGTAAAGCATTACTTGTGTTTCGGCTGGAGAGGTGCGGTTGCCGGCTACACTTTGAAGCGAGGCGATCATCTGAGTCCTTAGGAACGGATAGGATTTCTATCGAGTTTGTGCTCGTACGTGGATGTCTATGGACTGCGACTACTTAGCATCATGTGATTCGCATGCTCGTTTGCTAATTTTCAAATAAAATAAAACTTTCCGTGCGGCGCACAATACTGCTGCATAACGAGGCGCAAAGTCCTTGCGGCTTCAACACACCTGTGTTGTACGTACAAATTTGTATTCCGGACGAACAAAGTTGCTGTGTTTACGTCGACGCTACAAGACTGGGGGCTGACATTACGTCTGCGTATTCGTAGATGATACAAAGATGCTAAAAGATACAATATTTCAGAGACTTGTCAGCGCGTCTTTAGTCTACAGAAATAAGCTCCAGTTTAGAGCGCCTTCTGCAACGCTGACCCGATTTAATATCACATATATCTTTTCAAAGTGGTAAGGCGATGTAAATCATCCATCAGCGTTTACGTGTCCACTGCTGGTCATAGACCTCCTCCAGGTGCTGCCATTCTGACCGGTTCTGTGCCTGCATCCAGCGGTTACACGCTATTTTTATCTGGTCGTCGGTCCACCTAGTTGGGGAACGCCCTGTGCTCCATTTGCCTAAGACTTGGTCGCTATTCGAGGGCCTTTCTGGCCCAAAGGTTGTCCGTCCAGAGATTTAGAGTTAGTTAGAGTCCAGAATTAACATTAATATTAACATACATTTTTAGTTATTCAAACAATATACATAAAAATCAATATCAGACAAAAACGAAATCCATACGGCAGTAACACTACACATTTTATCGACACGCAAGGATTATGATAGTTGGCAAGCGAGAACAAAGTAACACCATTTTGGAAACTGACAAAGATGTTCCTATCAGTTACGGTTGAAAGTCGATTATTGCCCGAGGAGTTGCCAAGAAACGGATCCAAGCTTGTTCTTCAAATCTTCCACATATCTACATATATTATATTAACCCTACATCCGGTGCTTGAATGTCTATATTCGGTGCTGTAAGATTATTCTGGAAAATAGCAACTCGAATTCAAGTTTCGGTAAAGTATATAACTTCTAAAAATATATGATTTTAAACTAATATTATCGCAGAATTTATATATTTTACGATTTATCGAGTCCTCACAATTAATTATGATTGCCACTATTTTGAACCGTGGCTCGTGTTCACGGCTAAATAGGTACTCTTCATTCACGCCGATATACCTTATATACCTCTATATAAGGTATAATTTTAAAGGTGGTAGAACCGTTAGGGCTCGTCCGGAGCGGCACCACCACCACCCTCATAACCCGCCATAAAGCAACATGTTCTTCATGTATTGTGTTTCGGTTGGGGAGGTGTGGTAGCCGGATACATATTATTGGAGGCGACCATCTTGGTCCTCAAGAGTAGGAACGCATCCGCGTCCATCCTTAAATAAAACTTCTGTTCTATTTGAGATTGGACGTGGTTGTC
>DWON01008796.1:0-11860 GCA_018251015.1 Phocides pigmalion okeechobee | reverse complement strand
AACAAAAAAAAAATGGTAGTATGATTACAATATTAAAATTAAAATGAATATTAAATAAATCATTATTAAATATTAAATAAATCATTATTAAATAAGTTATTATTTGTAATTTTTTTTAACATAGAAAAGATGTGTGTTTCGGAGTCTCTTTCGCTGCCTCTTTTCCAAAACGAAACACCTTACGAGACTGATAGTTTATTGACGTTCAAAAAGAATTCTGTAAAGAATCTGTTTTGAATAAAAATATTTCGATTTTGATATTTGAATACAATATGATATTTATTTTTTATCTAGCTTAACGCTGCATTATTACCTGCAAAATATAAGCCAAAATATCTGCTTTAAATTTTGTAGCAATATTAAAAAAAATGCCTTAAATGTTCTCTTAACTAAAAATATTTTCGGTTATTGTTCAATTCCAGTATAATGTAGTGCAATTATATATGCCGATATCTGTACCGGCATATCTTACACCATCATTTGATATCTTTATCATCAGAACGGGTAAACTATTAGACCGACCTTGATAATGACATCGTAGGATTCGTTGTAATCTTGAGTAGCATAGGATATTTATACAAATAATAAAATTGATTATTGTTTGGACATGAAATATATTTGAGAAAAACGATTATCAAAGTAACGCAATAGAACTTAAAATAACAGTTGTTACCATTTTTGTCATCTCAAAAGCGGCTTAACCGACTTCATCGCTTATCTGAATATTAAGTGTTTGTTTCATTTTAGTTGGTCTATAGATAAACAGTTATGTCTGTTTGATAATTATGGGTATGAGTATATTAGAACCTTTTTGCTGTTAGAAAGTTTGGAAAAACCTAGAAATTGAAGCCTACGCGAACGAAGTCGCGGATAGTAACTAGTATAAAATAAGAAGCGATATCCATGAGAAATATATACCTAATATTTAGTAATTAAGTTTAAGTTTTTTTAATTGTTATAAATTGAATTGTTGTGTTTCATTCGTTATTATGTTCCCACCCGAGCGGCGTGTGAGAGTGTTACGATAAAAAAAAAACAGTTTTGCAATCCGTCATTTGTAATGCACCGTGTAATTGGTTAAGATCTAGACTGTGATAAATGTGACTGACACAAAAACCGGTCAGCTGGGATTGCTGTCTGACAGGTTCCGTATAATAATGGTGGCTAGTGATATGTAGCTATTGTCTTATGATTAAGAAGCGCCGTACAAGCCTCTGACACGATGTTGTGGCAGGATAACTGGCATCGAACACGACTGATCCTTGGATATTGAAATGTAGAGCTGTTTGTACTTAGTTTTTCATGTAAGAATTGTAGAATACAAATTGTTAAAGTGTACTCGATTGTGGGTTGTATTCTTCACCCATTTTAACGTTGAATCATTTGAGTTGAACTACATCTATTCTGCCACCTATTGATTTTTTTTATGTGAGAAGAGTAGCAAACGAGCGTGCAAACCACCTGATGTAAATTAGCCTGTAGACATCCACGGATTGTACGTATTTGTGATTACAAATACGACGGAAATCCTATCTGAGCTCGAACGTAGATATGTTGCTACACCTGAGGGCTAAGATGGTATAAAGCTAACATCTCAGTATCCAGATGAAACGTATCTATCCGCGACGTCAGGCAGGACTTTAGTCTTGTTTGATGGTGATGGTCTTTCATCTTGTTTGATGATTGTTATGACAAAAGATGGTTTGCACGCTCGTATGTTTCCTTTCCAATATAAAAAAGGTTGTAATAATGTCTGTTTAATAAAGGTAATAAATGTGGATCTCTAAAAGGTATCTCGATACGGAATATTAATTTCATCGTAAAACGTGTGGATATTAGAGTAACATTCAATAAAACTTCCAAGAAAGTTAATTTGAAATACATACATTTTTACCCTCACTGATTGAAAGTAATAGAATAATAAATAATACTAGCGAGTACCTGTTATATAGTATTTTACTATGTAACACAGTACAGTTGCATGGATCGCGGTCACGACTAAAACCACAAGTTTAGTGATGGTCAGTCGCAGCCGAAGCTCAGCCGTAGCCAAATTTTTGCTGTACCTGTAGATCAGCTGTGACCACAATCCATTCAACTTGTATAAATTACGACAACTCTTAACCATGATTACCCGGTACATAGTAAATTGTATAAATACCGCGTTAGTAGTCGTTTAAATTCATATATTAAAAGTTATTTCGAAAAAGGAATAGTAAAATCAGACTTTTAAAGACTAAGGCTTGGCTATTGACTGGATTCTTGTAGAATTTGGTTCGCGCGTTATCTTCTCTACCAAAACTTTTTCCTGAAATATTCCCTGACTAGTATGATATTCCCTACTAATATTATAAATTTAAATTTAAGTTTGTTTGTTACGCTCTCACACCAAAACTATTAGACCATTATCATGAAATGTGTATAAACACATATTATTAGAGATATTAAAAAGGACACACTTTTATTATTTATTGAAGGGATTCAACGCGAGCGAAGTCGCTCATAATAGCTTGTGATATAATAATTTTCTACTGCAGTATCAATTGAATTCGTGATTCAACTGCTTTTGGTTCTTCTAAAAGGGTTTTACCAATTACAACACAACTCTGGTACTTTGAGTGATTTTTACAAAGTTTCATTCATACGATTTTGTTACGGTCATGTACTTTCAAATGTACCATAGTACATTAAAGTCTATTTTTTAAGAAATAGACATGAAAATTTGAAGCCCGTGCAAAACAAACAGAGCGACAGGCACGTGTAAGCTTCAGAGCAGTCGCAGGGTTCATGAAAGATTGCGCACAAAAGATACCGAGCAAACAATGAGGCTGAAGCTGAGTCGAGATCGGATTAGGGTTGTCCAAAACTGTAAATTTTATTACTTATTTATTTATTGAAATTTGCGCGGAGTATATAATGATAAAAATATATAAATAGATTTGTTACATGTGTTTGTGCTGCGGTGCTGCGTATCATGTAATTTATGGTATTGTTATTAATCAGTAATTTTACAATTTATACTATTTTTTTACAAACTACAAACCTGGTTTTGGAAAATTATGGTTGTGAATTATGTTCAGGAATTCATTGTAATGTATTTCGAGTACCGAAGTATGTATTTGTTGATACATCGCTAACGGATCTCGGAAATATGTATTTTTAAGGTTTTCTGCTATATTATTGAATATAATCACCAGTAAATGTATAGCCCTTGTGGTTCAAACCTTTTTAATTAAACCAAATTAAGGGTTTGAAGTTCATTTTTTGATATAAAATTGTGAAAGCTTCACACATCACATAAGTCAGTCACATGTTTAGTGAAAGATTGCGTAAAAAAGATATGTAACAAACAATTATGTTGAAGTTAAGCCGAGAATGACATGATGACGTGTATTGAATTATGCCAGGATCTAGGTCGAGAAGTATATGTGTACGAAACAAGTGTTCATCGGGATCCCGACCCGATAAGTCTGTTTTGTCGAGAAGTGCATACCCGGTACTAGGTCTGAGAAGTGTCTGTGTATGGGACAAGTGTACGTCTGGATCCAGGTCCGAGAAGTGGATGTTTGTTCGAGAACTGTGTACCTAGATCCTGGTCCAAGACCTGTATGAATTCAGGTCAAATTCAAATGTTTTATTTCATTGTAAGGTATTTACATACACATAATAAATGTCAAGGGTACGATGTAAAATCAGTACATCGATGTTCCAGACGATGAATGTTCCAGAAGTGTACACATTGAGTCAGGTTCAAGAAGTAGTGTGAGTAAATGTTGAAACCAATACATGAAGGCTTCAAAGATATAATTTACCACAAAAAGGGATAATAATCCTTGTGGTAAACTTTAATAATGAAAGTTGTTTTCACCTGGTTTTCTTTAAGTATTAATTACGTGTGTCATAATTTTCGTTAAAGTATTAATTACTTTTGTGTCATAATCCCTCCGCGTATTAAATGCTCTCAAGAGTAAATTAAAATTTTAATGTATTGACGCGATCAAGTTGTCATAAGATTTTTGCAACCAATTGTAAACAAAAGTATTCGGATTTTGTATTGGTTTGCGATTTAAAAGGATTTCGTAAAAAAAAAACACATTTTTTCGGCTTTTCATCTTTTTTGCATAATATAAAACAAAGTCGCTTCCCGCCGTCTGTACGCTTAGACCTTTCAAACTACGCAACTGATTTTAATGCGGTTTTCGTCAATAGACAGAGTGAGTCAAGAGGAAGGTTTACACGTATAATATGTTATGAAAGAGAAAAGCAGAAAAATGAGTGCGAAGCCGGGGTGGATCGTTGCTGGATTATAAAAGAAGCAACACCTGTGTGACAGAATTCAGATGGAACTTCTATTCTATACAATCTTCTACAGATGTTTATGCGTGACTTTCTTCTTACTATCAGACGGACTACTTTTAACATTTAAAATTAAACAAAGGCGGCTACCAACTACTATTAGGGTTAGTATTGGCATTCAGAGCTTCCTATAAGATTACATAAATTTATAAGGGACATTGTCAACAATGCATCAGGTGGACTTCATCCTTATAAACTGCAACATTTTCATGAATAAGAAACAAAAAGAGTCGGTATCGATAACTTGTTTCATGCAATACGAACTTCTGCCATGCAACTGGTTCGAAATATCGGCAATAGACAATCGGAATCGATGACTTGTTTCATGCAATACGAACTTCTGCCATGCAACTGGTTCGAAATATCAGCATTAGGCCATACGCATCGATAACTTGTCTCATGCAATATGAACTTCTGCCATGCAACTGTTTCCAAATATCGGCAATAGACCATCCGCATCGATAACTTGTCTCATGCAATATGTACTTCTTTCATGCCATTGATTTGAAATATTAGCAATCGTGAGTACCCGTTACATAATAAAATGTATGTATATATTCGGCGATGATATTAGTTTATAGTAATAGATCGCCGTCAGCCCTGACATAACGGAATATGTGCAAAATCATAGGCGGTGGGCTAGTTAACAATGAGAGCGGGCATGTCATCGTCTGGTGTATTGAACCGGACGTCCATTGAAAGTGTAGGTATCTAAAAAGACTATCGCGCTATCGCAAATGGTATCATCTCGTTTCGGTATTGGATCAAAGCGCGCCGGGTACGGGTCGATTTCAACTTGTCAAAAGGTTGCAAACATCTATCTAGTTCTCGACTTCTCGTTCCCGTTTTACATTGAAATGTTGGAACTTTGGTTGTTTTGATTCCGTTTGATGTTAAGTGTTGATGCTCGTCCATGTCCAGTCTCAAATAGGTTGAAGTCGACAGGTAGGAGAACTGAAGTTCGCCCGGGGAGGTACCACCGCCGCCACCATATTCCGCCGTAAAGCATTACTTGTGTTTCAGTTGGACGATACGGTTGCCGACTACACCTTGAAGCGAGACGACGATCTTAGTCCGCAGGAGTAGCAATGTATCTATGTATGTTCGAGCTCAGATAGGATTTCAGTCGAGTTTGTGGTTGTATATGAACGTCTATGGTCTGCGACTACTTAACATTAAGTGGTTTGCATGCTCGTTTCCTACTCTTCTCACATAAAAAATATACGGGATGCAGCGACCCATGTCCATGCAGTCCATGTCCAGTCTCAAATAGGTTTGAAGTCAAAAATATTTGATGTGCAATACAGAATTTCATCAGGTATACTCGAATGACGTGACGGTAAACGGAATGATACTATAAAGTTATGGCTCCTCTCCTCTACAGTTACTCGTTATTTGTCCTGTAGTTATATTCTATATATATTTATTTGATATAATATAGTAAAAATACATTTATTTTATTAAAGAATCTCTTGTTTTTTGTTTTTTTTTTTTCATATCGTCACCTGAAAATCGATAATATAAAAATGCCAATAAGGCATTTTCAGGTGAATGACTTAACGATGTTTTTTACTAAAATAGGAAAATAGCTTTTCATTTACTTATCGAAATACTTTAAAGGCAAAACCATATTGTGTTATTTTTTATATATTAATTCAAAAACGATCAATGTAAATGATTCGCATTTGCCGTCTCCATTTCTCGTATCTAAGTTGTAGTTCCAGAGATTTTCGAGTTCAATCAAAAAAGTCTTCAATGTTATACTAAGGTATATAAAATAAATAACTTGATGTCAGTAATCGTTAACGATGAAACTTGTGTCTACTTGTAGCTACTTTTATCTAAACTAAGACGTACCTCAAAAGGAGTTAGATTCGGGCCTTCGGGCCTAAACGAATCTGTCTGGAGATTCAGTTGCCAATTTATTTTGAATTTTTAAGCAGTATTTTATATTACAAACAAGTACTCTCAAGCAGTTTCTGATTAGTTTTTATGATGTTGGACTCTTCCAACATCATAAAAACTAATCAGAAACTGCTCGCGCTCGAATGCTACTCTTAACATTCGAGTGCGCAGGCCACGTGATTTTAAATAGTCTCCGTAGTCCATGGGACCATTTGAAATCTGCGACATGTAATCTACGTCCAACCCCAAACAGGACTAAAACCTTGCCTGAGTTTACTATAATTTCACCCTTATTAAAATGTCAAAAGGTCAAGTGGACAGTGACATTTGTAACCTCTATACACTGAGAAATTTATGGGCATTCAAAGATGTTTTCTTTCACCGTTGAAGCCAATGTTAATTAATTTTTTATATGCACTCTTTATTTGCAAAAAAATATGACGTACGTGCTAGGGACAGTAATTCCGGAAATTTCTGTGAGAGGTTGGTACTTTACTACTAGGCCTAATGGTATGTTATATTTGTGTATTTGTATTTTCTTTTAATTTTGTTTATATTTCGAGAATATTCTCAGCGGCTCCAGAATGTCTTTTATATGATCAATTTGAACCCAACTTGGTATTGCTATTACGGAAGTCAACTTCCTCACTACTCACTAGTCGGACGTTGTTGTAACAAAGCCACCGCTCCATACCCCCGCCCATTACGTGATTAAGAGCTTTAAGCCTTACATAAAGGGGCCATAATTGCTCGAGTGTTTCAAGTTGAAATGTTGAGCTAGAGCGACATTGTTTCGTATTCCACTTGCGTTGTTCTCACCATGGTTTATGGCGTACGTACGTGGGCCGGTGACACTTCAGCGGTCAAGGGCGAGCCGTCCGTACGCAGTCAAGGTCGTGGCGTCGACCGGCACGCGAAATTCGCAACAGCCTAAACACGTAAGCCTAAAACGCGTTAACACCCAATGCCTCTCAGGCGTTACTGACCCTTCGTCTAGTAAGACAGAATCTAGTTTCGACGAGCCGCTAAATGGTTATGTCACCTTTTGCTCCTAACGCCGTGTCAGTTACTACGTAAGAATTTTAGGAACTTGTGACTTGTACGATCATTGGCCTTTGCTCGCTGCTCGCCGTGTGATGTGATGGATGTTAATTCGCTAAGTGTTGACGTCGAGTGGAATTCATTAACTCGGAAACGCAATTTGCTTAAAACATTAACGTGTACATTTTTTCTGGCGTGGAAGTAGCGATCGCGCTTGCATTCCATCTATGGTAAGTGGTTACTATCGTCTAAAGACGATATCTACCACAAATTAAATTGCAGTCCTATTTTGAACAGCTGATAGCATTATTATTTTTGGCACATTTTCAATTGGAAATGTTATAGCAACTAGAATCAAATATTGGTGGAATGTTAAAAGTAAAATTATTAACTAATACACAATAATATTTAATGTATTGTCTCATTACGAAAACTCGTGTTGTACCATTTTTCCTTTCGACAATTTAAAACCTTAAAACAGGCAATATGTTTAAACTTGTGGAAAGAAGTTCCTTATTTTATAAGCGTGAGACTTACTTCAAGCGGGCTTTTATTTTTGGATTTTCCATATTTTAACAGCAAAATGATCTCGTGTACTCACAACCACACGTTAAGAGAAACTTACTGCAATACAATAATGAAAAACACACTGAAATCGGTTAAGCCATTTCGGAAATTAACGCTCACAAACGCGCGATAATTTCAAAAACAGCTTAAAGACAAACAGACAAACAAAACAAATAAGCCAACAAATAAGACAAGCTTATGTTACTTCATGATTACGTAGGCTTTTATTAGTGGATAAAGCGTTAAAATCGATCCAGTAGTTTCGAAGCTTATTTGATAACAGAAAATATTTCCTTTTTATAATTTAACTTTAGATGAACGAATATGTGATAGATAGCGGTGACAACAGGTCCTGTTAATTTTTTTTATGTGAGTAAACGAGCATGTAAGTAGTCGCAGCCCATAGACATCCACGTATAATAAACCCATCGCCTTGCTTCCTAAATTTTATTGTAAGGTAATTGAATCTTACGGTATGAGGACAAAGGACTATATGGAATGTTCCATACAGGTAAATACGTCTAATCTCACGCCACACTGCCAGATAATTATGGCTGGTGTAAATACTAACCCCACTATATCCCTATAAAACTTAACTACCAGTAAAATTTACATAAATATGTAAAAGCCGCCGTAAAAATAAATAGCAAATGTGAACTTCAAAAAGTCTGGAGAGGGTCACCTTGACCCTAAATCGCAACGCAGAGCTTAAACCTCGATCCAACGTAGAATATAAAAGTACTTACAGAATCCACTTCATACGTCGTGTCTTCATTTTGGTATGCCGTTTTGGTTTTACTCTAAACATTGTATTTGATGTAACAAAGATCTTCTTCATAATAAGTTTTAACAATGCATTTGATTACGCTTAGATTTTCTTCATACGTTATGTCATTGAAACATTGTGTGCAATTTCCGGTGTCCGTCTAGAAAATGTTTGTAAGTATATTTGTATACTGCATTGTCAAATTATTGTAATGTAATTAAAATTTTGATAATTTTTTACCATTTGATTGATGCGTTGGCAGAGTAATTTGATATTCAGGATTTAAAATTCATCTTTCAACACTTTTTGATTACTCTATGGTCAAACACAGTTTACCTTAAATATTAAACTGTAAAGTCGTTTTCAAATCTTATCGCATTTCTCAATAATATAATAAAAATCGCGCTTTAAAGAAATGTTATCTGTTAGATTTAAAATTTCCCCCTTCTAATGTACAAGTAGGAAGTAAGGCCACATATTGTTTCTTTCCTATTAACAAATTTTATTTGTCAGTTGTTACTTTCTTATGTATAGTCGTCTATCTGTCGTGCTTTTATTAAATCTATTCTTTAAATACTTGTGATTGACTATAATTCATTATTATCTAGATATTCGTATACCTATGTACCTAACATTCTGTTTGTACTCAATATGTGTTCGGATAAATTCATACACATCGACGGTCTAATTTAAAGCTGACTCTAAATCAATTATTTCACATGAAATAGTGGAAAAATCATCAACTACACTTACATGTTAGGTGTCTATCTCAATCCTCAGGAGTAGCAACGCATGGAAAATACCATACCCTTTATAAGACAAAGTAATGAAGTTAGTTTGTTATGTTAGTGAAATAAGCTAGAATAGTTATAAAAATTTAGATGATAGAAACCAGTAAAGTATGATGCGGAAGTCTACATCGTTAGATCCAATCTTACTTTGAGTTGATTATATAAATGTCCGTGGACGACAATAGACAATTAACATTCGATAGTCTGTACCTTCGTCTGTTGATTATATTAGAAAAAATGCAGTAATGTCGCTGTAATTGGATTATTGGAGAGAAACACCACCTATAAACACCGTTGCCGCTAGTTATTCCATTATTCCTCAATAGCTTCATACATTGAAATAAAAATAATCAATCCTACGTTCAAATATATTAACCACGTTTGCTTAGAATACATCTCTATTCATTTTGGAAGGTCTTCTATTCATAACGGTCTTTACGAATGTATCAATCGCCATCCCAAAAGCCAGGGCTTCTATCTATTCAATCATTTACGAATCAGGGATCAGGTAGCTACTAGCCTTTTGTGTATGGTCATTTTCATTAACGTGAGGCGTATCATGTGGGTATTAAGCTTCATCTATTTCTTGTAGGATTTCTTGTAACACTCTATACCACTGGAAATTCTATATCTTTAAAATCGAAACTTAGCAGCATACAAGCTTGCATTCCACCTGATTGTAAGTGATCATCTTATTCTAAAAGGCCGTGTAACCATATAGAACAGGATTCTCATTTGAAGTCGATTAAAGATGGCGTTGCTATTTCTGAGGCCTAAGATAAGCCTTATATGTTTGTGGTTGTCAATAGTAGTAACAGTATCTTTCCACTGATATTTCAGAATTCTGAGGTAAAAAGTAGCAGGGCGCTCAAAGTCGATGTACTGTTTTTACATTCTAACTTTGAAATTCATTGAGTGTATGCAAATACCTTATAATGAAATAAAATATTTGAATTACAACTTGAATTTGTATAGTAGTAATGGTAGCTCTCTGGTCGCCCTCCCCCATGCAGGCTTTATGACTAACGAGTTTCAATCCTCAATCAAATTTACGAATACTTAGTCCAGAAATGATGTTTACAACAATTTTGGTTTTCTTCGTAATGGTCAAAATATAAGAGATTGTAAATATAAATACTTCACCGCCATCATTCGTTGGGGTTAATTTGTTTTTGGGGCTAATTTATATGTTTACCAAAACAATCTCGGAACCCACTTAAATCGTGCAAGAGAAAAAAGATAACAGGAACTACTGAAGCTAACTACTGGTCGACTGTGGGCACGCCGTGTACATCGCGAATATTGAGTGTCTTGGCCGATATCCAATCCGTCGAGTTAAGAAATCGGAAAGCAGAGTGAAATTACTCACGAAAAGATTTTAGGACTTGTACCTAAATACGTATAAAATAACAATATGTGTGTTTGTTTTTTGTTTTTGAATACCTATCATTTGGTATTAAAACAAAGAGTGTAGAGTGATTTAACAATCTTTGTATTGGTTTATTACTGAAATTACTTGAAGTACCAAAAGCACTATTAATTAGGCTCTTCTGTAATCAATTGCTTTTTCTGTTCATTGCGACATTTGGCCTTCCAAATCATTATTTAACTGAAATTTTCTAAAGAGGTTCTTAAGAAAAATCGACACATTACAAAAAAATTAAATACTTAAATATAAAAGTTTGTTATGGAGACGGATGAGATATGTACAGGACAAAGATGGGGTGAGTACTAATGGGGGAATAGATGGGGTAATGGGGGTAATTGTAGTAGGTATAGTTTTGGTTTATGACCATTTAATAAGTAATTAAAATCCCACACGTACGAAGTTGCGGACAAAAGCTTTTAATAAATAATTAGGTGCTTCAGCAGTTTAAAATTAATACAAATTAGCTAAAACTTTCCATTAAATTACATTTATCATGGTAACCTTGACAACGACAGTACGTTTATAAACATCCTTGAGTATGAGTTATTAAAAATATATTTAGTTTCGATCCACAAGAGTTCAAGGATGGTCGTACCGCACCGGATCGCCCTTCTATACGTCCGTTTGAATAATGATCTCGTATGTGGGTTTGATAAATATACGGCCGAATGCGTGGCAGAAATATGAATATTTATTTGCATAGTAATCTTATATCTATTCAAATTTTATCTTTAATGTTTTTTGAAGGTGGGAGAACTATAGTTCGACCGGGGAAGTACTACAGCCACCCTCATAATCCGCCGTAAAGCATTACTTGTGTTTCGGTTGGAGAGGTGCGGTTGCCTACACTTTGAAGTGAGGCGACCATCTTTTTTTTATTATTATTGTGAAAGAATAAGAAATGGGCATTCAGGCCACCATGTTAAGCGGTCACTGCAGCCCACGGACAACCACGTCCAATCTCAAATAGAACAGAAGTTCTATTTAAGGATGGACGCGGATGCG
>DWON01008795.1:0-11861 GCA_018251015.1 Phocides pigmalion okeechobee | reverse complement strand
CATTTTAGTCCTCAATAGTAGGAACGCATCCACGTCAATCCTTAAATAGGACTCCTGTCCTATTTGAGATTGGACGGTTGCCCATGGGCTGCAGTGACTTAACATCAGGTGACCTGCATGCTCGTTTGCTACTGTTCTAACATAAAAAAATGTAATAGGGTTACCGTTACATAGAAAAATATTAATATTATAATCATACTTTTAAAGAATCAAAAATTTTAATCCGTTCCATTAATAAACAGAAATGTAAGAAATTTTACGTATGTATAAACGAGTGTATCATTTTTTCAGCCTGCGGTACATTACGAGTACTGAGCAAATGTTTGAAATAATCTAATGATTTATTAATTTTGGTAAATACATTATGAAACAAACATTTTTCTAATATAATATATGGCATTACTTACTTAACTTAACTATATAACGGTTGTTAAAGATTAAAAATAAAAGTAAAATCATACCAGATTTTCCAACTCCTGACTGCCCCAATACCATGACCTTGAAGGGTTTCGTCTTGGGGTACAAAACAAGTTTGGCTAGAGAAGATTTTGGCGATATGGAGGCTGGGTGGCTCATAGTCAAAAAAGTTGTCATAATTACTTTTTCTAAACAGCAGTAACTCATTTACATTCTCTGAAATTTTAATTACATAAGTTATGATTTTAAACGCTGATCTATGGACAATTCTTAATACTATTCATGTACACACTTATGTGTTCCGGATTCAGTGTTCTGATTTTTAGATGTTATGTTGGTATTAGATATTAACAATTATTCGCTTAAATTGACGGAAATCTTTTAATATATGCCTGAGAATATCTCCATAAAGATTTAAATGTGCGTGAAGTATACAAATGCTCGCTTGGTTACCGTGGTGGACTTGGGCCTAAACCAGGAGTCGGCAACCTGCGGTTCACGAGCCGTTTGCGGCTCTTTCAATGGATATATGGGCTCTCAAGTTATCATAAATTATTTTATTGACAATACCCTTAAAAAGGTATACAGGTGTGACTATTTATATATCCTGTTTATATCCCATTGTATTTCACTGTACTGTATGCCAGTGAAAGCCGTGTTGAAATCGGAACATACAGTCGGATATAAAACATATTTTAGTGGCTCTTTAAAATATGGGAAAATTTGCAAATTGCAACTTTTGGTTCTTCTGTCTTAAAGATTGCCAACCCCTGGCCTATTATACTTTTTCATTCAGACAGGAGAACCTTGCCCAGCAATGGAATATAAATGAATTGCAGTTAGTTACACTCACTTTTTTATCCCTATCCTACTCCTTACTGAATAGTAAAGTAATACTTAATTCTACAAAGAAGTAGTAATTTATCATGGACTTTCAAATTTATTTGACTAAAGAAAATCCTAGTTTACGTTTGATCTGATAAGTGGTCTATGTATGATCTTTTAAAACCGCTCGTCTGCCAGGAACTACAAACGAGTTGTAAACAATCTGATTATGTGTACCATCTGGTGGAAAGTCAGTCTAACTAATCTTATAAAATACCAAACACACGAGAAAACGTTCATTGTAATAACTTACACCATATTATAATTTATTTTATGGTATATAGCAAGGACAGTCATAAATTATTTTTTGAACGTATACCAAATGCCCATGACAACAAATAAATTGGAACTTTTAATAATTTGATTTTTTTGTGTTACAAGAATAGTTTTCGCTGCAGCCCATAGACATCCACATTTAATATCAACCTCTGTGCAGCCGATAGTTTTACCTCTATATATGAGATTGCAGATACCACAATAACAATAAAGTTTGGCATTTGTGGTTATGTATTTTTAGAAAATAGGTCAAATTTAACATACTAAGTGATATATCGTATAACTCCTGTATCAAATTCATTAGTCGTTTCATGTCAATTAAGTCCAATTAAGTCATCAAACGTAGCGCTCGCGTCAGAGGTAACGTCATATTAAAATTTGAATCAAAGTGTATGGTATCGGTAAATAAATATAATTAATATTAAATTGATAATAATTGTAATAATATACGCCAAGTATGGGGCAGAGATTTCTCTTTGTACTTCTTCTCCATAGCTAAATATCTTCCGAAGTGGCGGAGTTGTTTCTTTAAAAAAGAGTTATAAGAATTACCTGCCGAAAACCGATGGTTGTATCGGAATATAAATGGGAATTTGAGAACAAACATTTTTGGGTTATAGAATGGAACAATGGAGTTATTTAATAGCTGCATTAATTCAGATATTCAATTTCAATTTCAGAAAGAGGAAAAACAATTGTTGTGATTGCCGGTTACATTCTATGTAAGGTATAGCGGTTAAGCTCTTCAAGCCTTTTACCACGCTGCTCCAGTGACGAGACAAATCAACTTTTATTAAATCAATCGTTTTTAAGCCGCGTTGGAGACTGTCATTAATATTAACAAGATTTGAGACCGACTTTTTAATATATTATGTTCTCAATGTAAAGCAAAGAGACGCTCATTAAATTTGCTTCTCTACTTGCCGTAGTTTTAATGTGAGGTAATTTGTGGTCGGCATAAGTATACGTTGTGTGAAACATAGTTTATGTAGTCCGCCACTAATGAATGATTGCTTGTATCGGATTTCTGTGGGCGTCTAAACTTCTCGCAATCATTAATGTTACATTAGTCGCACAAAAATACTTATCTATGACCCTTCAAAAAGTTGGAAAAAAAATTGAACCCTTCTAGAAAAATGATTTAATCGTAGTGACCTCAACAGACTGCGATTTAGTGATCGTTGATGAAAAATATCCCAGGAAGACAGTTTTTCATCCTATGGATTTAAACCCTTTGTCTCTTCTTACCATATCCACGAGAAAATATGCGGTGTAATGATGCGAGACCGAGATAGTACCAGGTAACAAAAATACCTTGTCACACAATACTTGTACAGGGGTATAGGTAAGTATAGTAATATAAATTGCATTTTATATATATTTTTCCATTTATATTTTTGTCTTTGATGATATTTATTTAGAGATATAAATCTACTATTATCATTTAAAGCTACAACTTCTGATGAATTTAGTCTAAATATTTAAATAATGACGTAGTTGTACATTTTGGGTGTAATCTCTAACGTCCCACTGCTGGACACTAATCTTGCCTCAATACTGAAAGAGGTCCAGACCATACTTAACGACGATGCTCCGATGTACTTTGAATAACTACTAAAAGTCAAATATTGTTGCATGTAAAATGTAATGCAATGTTTACTCACTTAATCCTTTCAGACCCTACGGCTCAGCATATTTTAAGACATTTGGCGTTTATTTCATTTTAACGAACACGAGTATTAGTTTTATTATTCGCAGCTTGTTTCGTCCGTTTATAATACAATATGTTCATTTATTTTCGTAGAGACGAGAATATCAGGCGTTTCGTCGCCGCGCGTGGCTACCGAGGCGGGACGTCGGAAGCTACTGCGGCGCGCGGCGCCTCCACTGAAGAGCTTTATTTTATGTCGGTTATTAAGTAACGACACGTCATTGATTCAAGTTATGTATGTACATGTCCACCAAAATCTTTTCGGTAACTTCTATTACATATTTTATAGTGACATATTAAATAAGATTATACTACACGAAATAATACAACGTAAAAATATTTTTCAATTAGAACTGAAAAGTTATAGTGTATGTTTTGTTAAAAATTACTACATTATGTTACAGTAACTTTACTTTAGTACATATATTTTCAATTACAAACGCGATATCTTCCTACCTGCCTATTTTATCTCAGCTATATACCTAATACCTACACTCGCCGGCACAATTAACCGCCCACGTACATATTTTTGAATCTTTCATAAACATAAATATATATGTCGAATATTGTTTTTTATGTGTGTTAAAGTATCGAGTACCTATAAACATCAACAAAAATTTTGTTAAAAAAGTGTTTTTTATTGCGCATAATAAAAAATACAGAAAAACACCTTTTTCTTGAAAAAATACAGAAAAGGTTAATGCACGAAAAAAATTTTTTTTGTTTACTTACATATTTTCAATACTGAGTGTTTCCTCCCCTGGCTCTAATGACTTCCTGGAGCCTATTCGGAAGTGCATCCATGATGTTCCATGATCCATGATGTCTGACTGGGGAATTCTTCAGAAGTTCTGAGGTCTCTTAAAGTGGTCGGAGTTGGAACCCGTGCCCGGATCCTTCTTTTAATGTAGCCCCAGACATGTTCTATGGAATTAAGGTCTGGGCTACGTGCCGGCCCGGGATTTTTTGAATCCCGACCTCAGACAGACAGACTAAACAGTGCTGCGAACAACATAGATCTTTGGATTATCGTGCCTACCTACCTACTCCAATCGTCCAACAGTCTTCTTCTTACTGTCCTTTCACTGATACTCACGTTCCGCACCTAGAATAGTGAAGTTCTTGCTTCAACAGCTGTAGAAAAGCGTTCTCGTAAGATGTTGCTCACAATAAACCTGTTATCTCGAGCTAAAGTGCAGCGGTGACGCCCCTGTCCTGGCCTGCGCGTGAAGGATTCCATATCCCGGAAGCGTCGAATCGCATCCCGCACAGTTGCTCGCTGCACACCCATCATTAGAGCGATACGACGCTGGCTATGGCCAGCGTCAGTTAAACCCCCAGCCCTGGCAGCTCCAGCTGCATCCAGAAGCATGTTGTTATAAAAATACTTTCACAATGAAAAACAAAAAAAAGCAAAACAAAGAGTCCCGAAAATGAAACAAAATTCCACAATTTTGCACCATGTAATGTTTTCAGTATAACAGTCAACACTACAACGACTAAAACACTAAAAAGGTGCATGTGGCTGTTAATTGTGCCGGCGAGTGTATATTTGAGGCACTTGACAGTTAGTTCCATGGACTTTTATAAACTAATCAAAGAAACTTTCGACGCGGTGTTGGTGACTTTTTCAAAGGCAAGTTTAATTAAAGCTTGTCTAATACAAGTTATATTGCGTAATAAGCAAAATAACCTAAACTTTCCTTGTATGGTTGTGTCAAAATTGTACCCACGTAGTAACTCGGTAATTAAATTCACTTGAGCACTTTGCTAACGTCTCGGTAATGATTAGAATTATTTTCTATCTTAAAAAA
This sequence comes from Phocides pigmalion okeechobee, assembly GCA_018251015.1. Taxonomy (NCBI): domain Eukaryota; kingdom Metazoa; phylum Arthropoda; class Insecta; order Lepidoptera; family Hesperiidae; genus Phocides; species Phocides pigmalion. The sequence goes on along the minus strand of DWON01008795.1, from coordinate 6,758 downwards.
TAGTTCTTTGAAACCAAAGCAAATTGTTGTTGCGTTAAAAATAAGGTAGATAGTTTGGAAAAAAATGTTATCATCGAATCGGACGACATCACTTGATCGCCCCACCTGTCTATTTCGTTTTACCTGAACTTATTATAAAAAGGGACTGTAGTTCTAGCTCGCGACGCATTTTGTATGTTCGGATGCGTCGCGGTACACGGACCGCTCTCTTTCAATAGACTGTCCTAGCACTTTCTATTGTCATTTAGCCATATAATTGCTATTATGATTGTAATACTAGATTGCCGTAATAGTTTAATTGAATAAGTCGCTAACTATATATTTGCTTAAAACCCTGCAGTATCGCTTCTGATGCCCCAAGCGCCTCCTATATTTCTTTATGTTCTCTCTATATTTTTGTATACTTTTATGTACAATAATTATTTGGACAAACTAATTCTATTCATTATTGTCCTCTAACACAGACAGACTTCTCATATATTGTATATCATTATCAACCCATTACTATAATTACTTAAAATTACGTCTCAAATTGATATATTTATATACAATAACTATATGAATAATGTCTATTTGTATTTATGTTCATTACTATCCTCTGCGGGGTATGAGTTTTCTCCAACCAAAGCAAAGTTCACCGTGTTAAAAAAGAGATAGAGCAAGAGATAACAGATTTTAATTAATTAGTATTTCTAAGCTGAATGTACTCGAAGCTATGAAAAAATTTTCGTACTATATGAACGCCGCAGTGATTTTTAAGTAAAGGTACTAAGATAAAAATGTGTATTAAATGGACGCCGAATGCCTCGTTTTTGTCTTGGTTCTTGTACCGCCTTGGTCAATATCCTATTACTTACAATTTGTTAGACATACCAACGTAAGTCCCTATTGACATAGCTATCACGTTTGCGCTATTCATTGGAAGACAATCACAGTTCACGCTACGAATAGATGTCCGTAACACCCACCTTTTGTTTGGCAAGCGTACTCGCTGTGTAGCGTAATTAATGTTTGGTAACACGTATCGTGCAGACGTAGTTGGGTTACCTTTAGAAGGTGGTAGAACTTTTCGGGTTTGATTCCCGTAACATCATCGTCAACTTGGTTCAAAAATTAATGTATCAAACGAGAATACAGTCGATGTGATGCGAAGTGGTCTCTGCCGCCCATCATCATCATCATCAGCCTACAGTAGTCCATTGCTAGACATAAGCTTCTCCAATGGCACGCCACTGAGCTCAATTTTCAGCTTTCCTTTCCAATCGAAGCCGGTAATCATTCCCGTATAGAACATAGTTCTGCCTGAAGAACTTCATAGACGTGTTGCTTATGCACATAACTATTCTTCAATGATAAACAAGATAATTATCTCATACAGTAAACCGGCAATATTAACTTTCCATCGAAACGCAAGAATTAATTTTTGTTTTTTTTTTTCAATTTATTTAACATGGAATACCTTAAAACCAATTACAATAAAAACAGAATGCAAAAAGCAGCAGAAGCCAAGCGTTTCAATTAGCAGGTATTACGTGTATATTCTGTTTGGCTTTAAAACCTTTCAAAATTTCAAACAATCAATCCCACGTTTGATCGACGTTGCTAGTAATAAGAAGGCTGGTACATATCTCGCTTTCAGCATGGACTTTAGATTACGAGAATTAGTATTACGTGAGTGACATCGGCAAAAAATTCCATGTAGAACAGGCTTATTATGTTAGTATTGTGTAGAACTACACATCTATAACTTTATTTATTTTTCTTTATCTTTAATTTTTGTATATATTTTTTTGACGTTATTAAAAATAAAACAGTTGCGGACTGAACATAGGGATCAAAACACGTTTTCATTGAGCACTCCCGAATCTTCAATTCTCAAATTATATATATCCGCTAATGACTTGTGTAGCGCAACAAATATTCTAGGCAATATAGCATACCGTTTCCATGGCAATTACTCGTAGCAAATGTCCGAAAGCCTTTGTATCTGCAGGTGTGCTCGCTTTGTACTCTAATTAATGTTTCGTGCCGTGTTCGACAGATTAAGGGGATTCGACGTTTGTACTTGAAGTAGGATGAATTTCTCAATTTTACAACAGCTTTTTATGTAATGGATACAGCCGACTAATACGCATCTATCTTTAAATAGTCCTGACTATTTAAAGTTTCTTGACCTATTGGAGTCAAACGTTTAAAAAGTATAAATTGGTCATAGAAATAAAAAATCAGAAGAGTCCCAACATAGTTCTCGCGCGTTTTATTAGTTCAAAGCTAGTACATTTAGTTTTTCTTTGAATATAATTAGAATATCTCATATATCAGGAGTTAGAATTGGACAGTATAGGAAGACATCAATAAAGTCCGCATTAGATAAATAGAATATTAATTCAGGTGAAGCGTTTTTAAGATAAAAAGAATTTTAATTAACTTCAGGAAAGCATAAAAAATCGATTATAGCATACATTTTTTAGGTATCACTTAAGTGTTGTTTTATGTTGATTGAAAAGAACATATTTCTCTTTTTAAATTTTGAATATAAATTTTTTGATTTAAAATGACGAAAACTAAACATTGTAAACATGCATTTTCGTCCCTTTTTACATCTACGTTCGGCGATTTGCAAAATTTGTGATGTTTCTGCCGACGTGAAAGCAAATTTCATTTTAATGACCCAAACTGAAGCTCCCTCGATAATACCAGCTAAGCTCGATTTACTCAACATAATAAGCTTTTCTATTTATGCGACATTGCTAGTCTATTTTCGGATATCACTGTTTGTCTGCAACCATTTTTACGTCCTGGACACGGTTCATGCTCGACTATTAGAAGAGGTCTGACGAGCACCTAACCAGTCTGCTCCAATGTGTATTGGTAAAGAAGTTGCTTATTGTATCACTTTCCCTGCGGCTACAACACTGCTGTGTAATTCTGAGCGCGACGCGCTGCGTCTCCTACACAACTGTGTTGTAGCGACAAATTAGTATGGGTTACGGGCGAACAACAGTGCTTTTATGTTGGCGCTACAAGTCTGGGGGTGGACATTAGGTCTGTGTATTTGTAGATGATACAGAGATGCTAAAAAATACAATATTTCAGTAATTTGTCGGCGTATCTTCAGTATAATCAAATAAGCTCAAGTTTAGGGCCGTCTCCCGCAATACTGTCCCGATCGTACATATCCGCGCCGCAGGGAAAGTGTTAATAATATGCCTTGTAATACCACATGGAATTAAATTCATAGTATTTTACGAATGACAACGAATAACCATTCTAAAAATGAATTTTCTGATCTTCAATTTATTAATTTTTTTTATGTAATGGTATTTAAAACAAACATTTATTATAGAAACATTTATTATCAAAAAAAATTGCGATTACAAGCAAATTCGGAACTAATGAAATTATCCAGTTAGTGTATATCCTTACAATGTAATTGTATCATTTACGTATTTCTTGAGTATATTGACCCACAACATGCGTGAACTAAAACATGCTATACATGAACATGGCAATATTGCCTTTGACGTGAAAGCAAATTTCATTTTAATGACCCAAACCGGGTCGGCTCCGATAATATCATCCGCGCTCGATTTACCCAACAGAATTACCTCTCCTATCTAGGCGACGTTGCTAATCTATTTTGACTATTTACTACTTCGTTACATAGAAGAACAGACATGCAAGTACTTAATATATATAAGAACAATCAATTTTAAGAATTAACCCAGTGCCTTCACTTAATGTAGTAAAAATAATAATAAATATTGATTGTTTTATTTTGTTTTAAGTTTTACTGCCATATTGTATTGAGTTTAAATAAAATCAATAGGGATGTAAGAGAGAAAGACAAGTGAAAACACTGATAAATATATTTTTGATAAAATTTCCGTGTAAATACATTAATACACAATAATATTATTTGGGTAATTACAGACATCGCTCATTATAAAACATATAATTGTTGATGATTCACGAAACTTACGCTTACGAGAATATTCAATAAAGATATGCAGCGTTTTTCTTGTAGTCTAGTTTCACGGGCAAAGTACTACCGTTGTCTTCATAATCCGCTGGAAAGCAGATTTTGTATCTCTGTTTGAAAGTTGCGGTAACCGGCTTCATATCCGAGCGAGGCATTTAAGTATGTATGTACGTACAATGTCAGACAAGACTTCAACCCTGCTTGAGGAAGATAATATCAGATGCTACTTTTCCAGAAAAAAAAATAGTCGCGGTAGGTCGCTTCGTGACTTCACTATACTGACCTACTAACACCGGTCTAAAACTATTATGTCCTTAGGAGCATCATATGCGTTATTGAGCCCAGATTTAATATGTGAAACGAACTTCCTCCTGAGGTATATTCTGAACGCTATGAGGCTCTTCAAAAGGGGCACAAAGAGAGCTTTCCTTTAAAACCGACGATGCATTGGCGACTTATCCAGTGTTGCAAAATATACATAGGCGATAGTGACAGCCTTCTATCAGGTGGCCGGTCTGCTTTATCCTTAGGTTAATGTGTATATACAATAAAAATCCATTTCTATTATATAATTAGTAACAAACGTCCTTAAACGTTAGCGGCCTCGTAACCAAAAACATTTTTACTTCTATTACATTACACACGTATTTCTATTACATACATATTTATATATGTTCAAATCTGAGTGCCTAAATTTGGATCCAAAAAACTTTAATAGAAGTACCAGACTGTGTCAAATAAAATGAAATATAAGAAAATATATATTTTTCTTCACTCAAGACTCGCCTGAAATGTCTTTGCAAAAGTGTTTTGTTCTAAGAAGTCAATGTCTCGTAAACCATTTAACCGCGGTATAAATTTTATGTTAAGACAAAGATTTAATTGAAATGATACAAACTAGGTCCTTCAAAATCGTAGAAATGTATGTCATACAAATGTTCTCAAGAAATATTTTCAATTACCTGTAATAAAAATAGGTCCGTTGTAGTCTTTATAAATAAAGCATAAGGTGACTGAACTGAACCTAGATTTTTTACTTTAGGTTCCTAATATATTGCAATGTGAGCATTAAGTAAGGAAGTATGGAAATACTATTGGTGATAAAATACAAATTGTAAGTTGGTATGAATGGTTTGTTTAATCAAATTCTGCACGAGGAACAGCTGCGGGAAAAGTGTGTAGAAAGATAAATCACCATTTTTTTTTTCAATTTTTCTAATTTACATAATGTATAAAAAATTGTTTACAGTCTTACCTCTAACTTTGATCATATGTGATTCATCTACATTGTTGTCAAATATACAGATTTCCATACATATTATTTACATAAGAGTTAATTTAAGCGTGTTAAAAATGACTAGATAAATCAAGTAAAATATTTTTTTTATGAAATTGAAGTAGCAAACAAGTATGCAGTCCAACTGATGTTAACTGCCGCCGCATTCACTCGATCACGCGATCACTGCCGCTTCTACATAAACCAGGAGTCCTACCTGAAGTATGTTGCTATAAATACAAATAAGTTGTTACTTCCGAGAACTTATGGTCGCCTTTCATGTCATTACGACGGCAAATACATTTTTCCACCGAAAATTAAGAGTTGCTTCACGTTAAAAATGGGTGAGCGGTGGTAGAAGGTTCGAGTACATTCGATCAAATTATACAAAATCACTTAAAGTTTTAGTCACTTCAAAATTTTCGGTACATTCGATAATATGTGTAAATAATAATCGCGATGACGAAAACCCTCAACACATTATTTTGTTTGAAAACAACAGAATTAAAACCATTTTACTTCCTCCATATCAAATACAACTGTGTAAGAGAATTACGTATAACCACACGTTTGTTTCAGTTTCAATGCTTAGGGAAGAAGACTACCAACGTAAATGTTCCCTATTTATATCCATATGGGCTTTGTTCTCCCACTGGAGACACGAGTGCCGAGGAGGCATTGAAATGTATTGTGGAACGCTTACCTTTTGTTGCGACGAAATTATGACAGAAATCCGCGACTTGTTCTTATTGTTCAGATTTATGACAGCTGATATTCAGACGACATTTTCACAGGATTACATGAGAATCACAATGAAGTTATATTTATATCTAATTTACTTTCATTTATTTTATTGTAAGAAGATTAGCAAACTTACGTATAGATTTGTTGTTGACATCACTGATGCCGATGGACATCTGCATCTAAATTAAAACAGAACGAAAATCCTATTTGTATGTACATACGTTTCGCCTTTAGGGATTATGTTTGCAATGATTGTAAGTGCATCTGGAAACCACAACACTTAAATCCTAATGAGAGTTGATTAAAAGTGGATTTTATAAAAGACGATGGTACCTTCCCAATCGAACTATACCTGTACCTATATTACCTTTCGATGAATGATGTCCTAATTTACAATATTATTTACATTAAACCTTAAGAGTTACCTTTTACCTTAAGAGTTTTAAAGTTATTAACAATGATTAATCCGTTACTGCCTCTTTGCAGGGAATGCGTTCCCTCTCAGAATGACAAGGATTAGGCAACTTTCAACCTTGCTGGACCAGTATATATGGATAGATAGATTCCACAAATTTTCTAAATATTGCAGAGGACTGGCGACATTTTTCTACGTCGCTAAAACAATCGATATTTAACCACCGCCACCATCATAACCCGCCGTAAAGCAACATGTTCTTCCTGTATTGTGTTTCGGTTGGGGAGGTGTGGTTGCCGGATACATATTATTGGAGGCGACCATCTTAGTCCTCAAGAGTA
>DWON01008794.1:0-11862 GCA_018251015.1 Phocides pigmalion okeechobee | reverse complement strand
TGCATGCTTGCACTTAAATTAATTTGTAAAACCTGAATTAGAAAATAAGCATGAACAATAAAGAATTTGAATTTGAATTTATTGTTATTTATTTTTTGGTCACGACTGCTATTTTTTGTTGTATTTTCTGTTCTTGTATATTCTTAGTGGTGTACAATAAAACATGTTTGATTTGATTTGCTTTTTATTTCTCATAGGGTCAACATACTGATCTGATACCCAGAGACTTGTGCGTTATGCAACGCCCATTTGCAACTAGATGCGTTACTATTCGGTAGAATTAAGATGTTCACTCTCGTAGGTACCTTTCTACCCGACCCATATATGTAATATTCGCCCTAATACAGCAAGATTTTAACACTAACTGCGGCGTGGATATGGATCGGGTAAGTATTGGGGGAGGCAGCCCTAAGCTGGAGCTTATTTAGTTAGACTGAAGATACGCCGACAAATTACTGAAATATTGTATTTTTTAGCAACTGTGTATCATCTACGAATACACAGACGTAATGTCCGCCCCCAGTCTCGTAGCGCCGAAGTAAAAACAGGACTTTTGTAAACAAACAGGATAAGCAGTTTCTGATATTAGCGTGCACAAACATACAGATATACAGACAAAACTAAAATACATTGTTTTTGGTTCTCTTGCGTATATAAAGAAACCCCATTATGTTTTTTTATATATAATGCCATGTACAGACAGCGATATGTTACAGTTTTATTATATGTGTAGAATAATAAAGTATTTGAATTTGAACTTGTGTGGTCACAGTACAGAAACAATTGAACAATGGGCAATCGTAAACCGTTTTGCTCCAGCGAAAAGCGGTTATGTATTGAATCGAACCAATTTTCACCCATAATTACTCGAGAATTCGATTAATTACACTGAGTAACACATTAACAGGAAACACACACACACACACACAGGCAACACTTTCAAGCGAAACGACCATCTTAGTCCTGAAGAGTAGTAACACATCTACGTTCGAGCTCAGATAAGATTTCAGCCTTGTTTGTGATCGTACGTGGATTTATATGGGCTGCGACTACTTAACATCAGGTGGTTTGCATGCTCGTTTGCTACTCGTTTCACATAAAAAAAGAATATTATTATAATTAAGATTTGTATAGATATATAGGTATACATTTGACCATACCCACTTGACCATAGATTGACTCACTACAGTAGTGGTGACCTTACTTCAAGGCGATCGCCTTACGAGCGTCGATAGGTACCTTCGTTATACGCATGTGACACTATCATTATACTTCCTATTACCATCTATAACTATCTTTAAAAATATAAAACAAAATCGCCATCTGTTTTCCGATTACTTCTTAGCCGTGTTTTGATACGCTTTTCATTAATTTTGTAAAAATTGTTTTATTAAAATTCAAATATTTGTAAGGTTAATTTACATATACTTAATGAATGCCAAGGTTACAATGTAAAATCAGTACATCGGCTTTGAACTCTGTTGACTAAGGTTGATCGGGGGAAAACAGCCTGCGGAAAAACTCTCGGCACCTACTATATAAATAATAGTTTAAAAAAACTAAAATAAGTATAAATAAGAAAAATAAATTGTGATGTAAAATAAGCTTCGAGTGCTCTTTCAGTGATCTATTGGTACCATGCACCACAGTACCACGCTTCTTTTTAAGTTTTTTTTTAACTATTATTTACTTTTCATTTATTTTCATATTATTGCATTGTCATCGATCCTTGATACGTGTGCAAAGTTTCAAATTAATCAGACATCTGGAAATTGGTGAAAATACGCTCAAAGATTCTATTACATACATACAACAACCCAAGCTAATAAAAGCGTGTTAAAAAGGGAAAGTTCGCTTATAAATTCGTTACTATCCACTGGCCCATATCGTCGATAACAAGTGTTCTTCAAGTACTCTTTACATGGCTGACTTAACATGATACAAAATACTGATAACACCATTGGAATTTAGTTTTCCGACAGCACCTCTTAGTAAGGTGGTAAAACTTAACACTTTCCCTGCGGATACAACACTGATCTGTATTGCGCGGCGCAACGAGCTTGCGGCTTGTACACACCTGTGTTGTACGGACAAATCTATATGGATTTCGGGCGAACAAAGTTCTGTTTACGTGGGCGCTATAAGACTGGGGCGGACTAATATTTACGAATGCAGAGACGTAATCGTCTCTGTATTCGTAGATACACAGATGCTAAAAAATACAATATTTCAGTATATTGTAGGCGAATATTGTCTAGTGAAATAAGCGCGAGTTTAATGCCGCCCCCCGTAATACTCATCCGATCTAATATAAAAGCGCACGCAAAGTGTTAAGGTGACCATTTAGACCGTTTTCAACGGGACCGTCTTTTTCCCCGATTCTTTACCCCGGTTTCTCAGAAAATAAGCTCTGGAAGCAAAATTGTCCCCATTTTTGCATGTGTGGTATTAATGTATGTTTGTATGTCTAAAGGTGGAGAACCATAGTTCGACCGAGGAAGTTCCACCGCCGCCCTCATAATCTCCGTAAAGCATTGCTTATGTTTCGGTTTGAGAGGTGCCCTTGCCGGCTACACTTTGAAGCCAGGCGACCATCTTAGTCCGCAGGAGTAGCAACGCATCTACGTTCGAGCTTAGATAAAATTTCGGTCGTGTTTGCGGTTGTACGCGGATGTCTATGGGCTGCGACTACTTAACATTAGGTGGTTTGCATGCTCGTTTGCTACTTTCTCACATATAAAAAAAAATGGTATTTGGCCGAAAACGACCCAAAAACCAAGCATGTTCTTCTAAAGCCACACAGATGGTTATCTGAAGTTATTAAAATTTTTAAATCGGATTTAATTATTGTTCTCTCATTTTTTTTGTTTTTATGGCATTTTTTTGATATTTTCGAAACGTTTTATGGCAAACGAGAAAGCCCATTCTTTCTACTGGTTTTTCTCCTGCATCAAAATGAAAGTAATATTTAAATTATTTCTTGATTTCTTTAATAGTTTTGTCGATCAGAATATTTGATATTTTCGAAATTTGCTTGCTGCGTGCCCCCTCGTGCCCCCGCAAAAAGCCCTGAACAGATATTTTTTTATTTTGAATATCCGATAGATCCAATTACGGCACCGTAACATCCCCGGTCTATGCGTCACATCCTGTTATGTCCCCTGTCATTACAACCCCTGTTGCTTCAAACCACCAGGACATACCACGCAATTATATACAGGGTTCAACGTAAAAACCCAAATCGAAGGCGTATTTAGCATGGGTTTAGTTATACTTTATAAAAGCTAAGGGTGGGAGAACTAAAAGTAAACTATAGTTCGACCGGGAAGGTACCACCCCTGCCCTCATTATCCGCCATAAAACATATCTTGTGTTTCGGTTGGAGAGCTGCGATTGCTGGCTACACTTTGAAGCGAGGCGACCATCTTAGTCTTCAGGCGTAGCAACGTATTTACGTAGGATTTCGGTCGTGTTTATGGTTGTATGTGGATGTCTACGGGCTGCGACTACTTCACATAAGGTGGTTTGCTTGCTCGTTTGCTACTCTTATTACATGAAAAAAAAAACAAAATGAGATCAAAAAGCTTTGTATTCTAAAGCATTCCAAAAAAAAATCGAAAATGAACTTCCTGCAATGCAGGCAGTCTTAGTATTATATTATAGTAGTAGATTTTACCCGCGGGTTTGCTCGCGTTGAAGCCTTTAAATAAATATCGAAGATCATTGCAGCGAGTAATAACTAAAACAATACACTGGTACCTAACCTCAAAAATTGAAATTTTTAGTATTGCTTATAAGTGACAGAACAAAATAACATGAAATATACAAAAATTCAAAACAGCCAAAGCTACAGTAAATAATATAATTTGACGACTTTGAAATTGCTAGAAATGCATTTTTTGACAAACAATCATGTCTGCAAAATGTTTTTTTTTTATATTTTTTAATTCCTGTTACTTTTTAATTCCTGTAAGAATATGTGTACAAAGTTACGTGATAATCGGTTGAGTAGTTTTGGCGTGAAATCGTAACAAACAAACATACATTAACATTTATATTAGTAGGGATGGATTAGTGTGGATTACGTAGTTGCTGCAGCCCATGGACATCCACATACAACCACAAACAGGACTGTATCCTATCTAAGCTACGTGATGTGTGGCTAATCCTGTGGACTGATTGTCGCCTCACCGCACCTCTTCAACCGACACATAAGATCATGAGGACAACGGTGGTACCTTACCAGTCAAAATACACTTCTATACTTATATGAAAGATTTTTTTTATTTTAGTCTGGCGAAAAGGCAGACGGCCTTCGATGGAAAGCAGTCACCGTCGCGTATGGACATTTGTAACAAAAGAGGAGTCGCCAATGATATGTACAATTTTCTTATTACTCAACCCTTAAACCATCTGTATACTGGGTTAAGGCGCGTAACCTACCCACTTCATTACCTATTTACAATTTGTAAACAAATGGTGGTGGTATAATTCGACAGCGGAGATATAAAAACCTGGACTTTAGGAAGATATAATCTGCCGTAAAGTAGTTCTTAGGTTTAATTACAAAGGTTTCTGTCTACCTTTATAAACAAGGATCATCACAGTCCTCAAGAGTAGCAACGCATCTATATACGACTTCATAAAGACCTTTGGTTCTGATGGAATTGGACGTAATGTCCATAAGCTGCACCATTTAGCATCAGGTGGTTTGCAAGCTCGTTTACTACGCTTCCTACAAAAAAGAAACTCCGTCAACTGCTTTAAAATGTTTAGAAGTGTACGTATCCCCGGACAAAATCCCGATTAAAAACACTCAAATTACAGATTTACTCACCAATTTATAAAAATCCAATATTTTTTTTTATTATGTGTGATACTGAATTCTTTTACAACACAAAACTTATCATGCACAAGCAATAGGTACCTGTATACTGTTCTAAATTTAAACTGTTCAAGTTAAACGTATTTGCGTTTTTAATTTCACAGTTCACTTGTCCGAAAGCAACCTTGTATAACTTAGTTCACAACAAAAACAACAAAATTCGCGTGTAATCGCTCCGCGTAAAAATACTACAATGCGAATATGCGATGGCGCGTAAACACACAGCTGAACGCGATCGCGAATCGTGTTTCGGTTTGTTTATGTCGAGGCCAGTGGAGGCTATCGAACGATAATACGAGACCTGCGGGTTGCGAAAATAGCGACATCTATCTCATGTGTTAAAGTTTATGAGTGAGACCGTTGTCCCCGCTCAAGGATAAATGAAACTGCGCCATCTACTAGATGTTAGTGTAACTTCAACAAAACAGTTATCTAGTCGCAATGGGTAAATACTAAATAATTTCATTGACATCTATATAAACGGGAATACCTAGTACCCATAAATTCGTTCGAGTGAGGACTGAAGGAGGCGCACTAAGCTAGAGCTCTTTTCTCTAGGCTGGAGACGTGCGGACAATTAAGTCATATATTGTATTTTTAGCATCAGTCGTAGCTTTAGTCTTGTAGCGCCGACATAAAAATAGCACTTGTGTTCGCCTGTAATTCATAAAGTTTTGTAACGTGCGTTGTGTCAATACGCAGCAGTGTTGTATGTCCCAAGAAAAGTGTTAAAGACTATTACAACTGCTCTTTTGGACAATTTTGGCGTGGTATACTGTGCTGAACTACATATTAGAATAGGCCGCTCTGAAAACTTGTGTTGATTTCTTTTGACAACAATTTGTTATTCAGTTGGACAGTAGGTACCTATTTTTCATTAGTATTAAGGTTTTGTGTTGCAGTGAATGTTGTTACAGAAGCATTTCATCAAATTCAGTTTATTCCTTTATGTTTTTTCAAAAGGAAGATTCTTAATAGAAAATAGATTCCCGGCCTTATAGGAAACGGCTACGTAAAATACTAAAGTAAAAAAATATTGTGTCCAAAACATTTATTCATTATATAATAATTACTTAAACCTATTAGAACATTCAAAAGTTTTTTTTTAACCTAAGGTATATATTACTTAATTACTCTTCTACTATACTTCACATTATTACAATCAAGTTTACAACAAATCCACCACATTATCAATTAAATATCACCATTTTGTCAGAATTACCTTAATTTTTGGCACCCATTTCTAATACTTCTTCAAAATAATAAATATAAGCAACTTATCTATAGCACTTAGTTATTTAAATATATATATCTACAGATAATATAAACTTACAAAAATAAAAATATATGCATTGACATAACAAAAACACAAAAGAAAGAAATCCTATAAATTAAATATTAAAATAATTAAAAAAACTAATACAATAATTACTGGAACATAAAAAATAAAAAGATAACAAGATTAGATCACTGTATAATAGATTCAAATTGTCATTATAATTTAAGTATCGCCAATTTTTCTGTTTAGTTTGTAGTAATCAGACCCACTAAGTGATCTAATTTCAATATTTCGATAAATAACGCTACTCTTAACTCTTACGATCCAAATTTTAACGATTTTAATGAATTTTAACATTGAAATAATTTGGATTTTGGTGAAAGATAGTCTACCTCTTGTTGAGGCAATAAAACTTATAGGTTAAAATTGGGGATAACTTGGCGGAGGCAAAAAATAGTATTAATTATAAGGATAGACAGATTTGAGGCGCCATCTTTGACGAGCTCGCAAAATATCTCTGTTGATTGGTTTATTTCGACAACATCATGTGTAAGTGTTTAAATAAATCGTTCTGCACTTGTGAAGATTCCCTCCTGATATCTGACAAATATTGCACAAGACGCCAGTTCGCCGAGGTTTTGCTTTCTTTGTGAGATGTTAGTTTTAAGTGCTCCTCCATTTCAACCCACGATGAGTTAATGATGTTGCAAAACCCACAGTGGAAGAATCCTGAACGTATCTGAAAAGTGTAAACGAAACTCCTTTTTATATGCAGTCCATCTGATGGACACTAAATGCGGCGCTTATACTCGTATGTTACGTAGAGTCAGGATTGCGGGAGACGGCACTAAACAGGAGTTCTTTTCTCTAGACTGGAGATTGCCGACAAATCACACAAATATTGTATTTTTCAGCATCACCATTCACGAATGCAAACTTAATGTGCCTCTTTAGTCTTGCGATATAAATACAGCACTTGTGTTCGCCCGTAGTCTTTTTTTTTATTATGACAGAGTAAGAAACGGGCATGCAGGCCACCTGATGTTAAGTGGTCACTGCAGCTCATGGACAACCACGTCCAATCTCAAATAGAACAGACGCTCTATTTAAGGATGGACGCGGATGCGTTCTTACTCTTGAGGACTAAGATAGTCGCCTCGCTTTTAAAGTGTAGCCAGCAACCGCACTTCTCCGATCGAAACACAAGTAATGCTTTACGGCGGATTATGAGGTTAGTGTCTTACCTCTCTGATAAATTCCGTATCTACGTTAATAATCACAGGCAATTCGCGCCATGCCCTGTCATGTTTTTCTTCCCGAAGATGAATAGGTAAAGATCGTACGCCAAAATTGACATGGCACACTTGGCACTTTAATTGGTCATTGTAAATTTTAGTCAAAAATGCAAAACTTAAAAAGTTGATACAGTATTTTTCATTTATAACTACGTCTTGAAAGACAGCGTTATTAATCATTGTAAAATTTTGGACAAAATTATGCGATGGTACTTTCTTTAGTTCACATTTGTTTGTTTTCGTGTTTTTCTTTTTTGTTACGCTAGTAGACGATTGCATATTATTCGAGTGCCGTTCTCCCGAAACATGTTCTTTTATGTTTTTAACTGCAGCTGTAATATAGTTCTTGCAACTTGAGCAATACACTTTGTTGTTACTGGATTTTCTCAAATCATGTTTTTCTACCAATTTCTGGATGGTTTCAGTACAGTCCTCTTGTTGCTTTGTTGGTTTTGTTACTACATCGTCTTTATTGTTACTTTTGGAACGATGTCGTGATACAGGACTAGTGAATAATGTTGTACTGTCAATGCTTTTATTTTTTTCATCCTTTCCTAATAAAGATGGTGTCGCATCTGATGATTTCTTCTCTTTTACAGGATTTTTATGTTCTTGAATATGATTTTCTATTATCTCTAAATTAAATTCTAGATTCTTTGAACATATCTTGCAAAAAGCTATACGTGATTCGAAATGAATATTAATATTGTTAGTCTGAAGGTTGTCAAGAGAATCTATTATATCAGACGCATCATGTTTTCTATCGCTTTCAAGCTTTTCGTTTTTTGCAGATGTATTTAGTTGTTCTCCACGTTTCTTATGCATTTTGAGAAGAGTTTGATGGTGTTCACATTCAAAGTGTGTTTTGACATTGGGTGCTTCAAGTATCAAATCGCAAAGAATGCACAATATGTTACCATTTTCAAGCCGATAATTATAATAATTTGCTTCTAAGGCTTCACGTATATGCTGATCAAACTTTGAGTCGGATTCTGTTTTATACTTATCAGTAGATTTTATGTTTTCGTTGTGTTTATCACACGGGGTCTCAGTTACTTTTATGTGGTCCAAACAAGTGTCAGCCTCATTATCATCTTTTTCATTGTCATGAATATTATCAATCTCATTAGCATCTTTTTCATTCTCAATCTTGTCTTTCTCAGTAAAAGGTTTCCTCGAAGAATTTTTTTCAAAATGCACTTCATTTTCACAATGTATTTTTTGACACTTTTCTAAAAGTGCTCTGTGTTTTGTGTCTAGAAAATGAGTAGTTATCTCTGCTACAACCACGTTACAGGTCAGGCAATGGAAGGTAAAATTATCAATCTGGCGAAACAGAGAAAATACATTAATTTATTCATATTAAAACTTACACAAACAAACACAATGACAAACTATTTTTTTTCTTGGTGTTTCTCTCGCATCTTCTCCGAAACGAAACACCTTACGAGTCGGTGATAGTTTAGTGACTTTCAAAGAGAATTCTGTAAAGAATCTTCTTTGAATAAAAAATGATTTGATTTGAATTGGTTAAGGAATCAGATTGTCGAATATACTCTACCAAATGCAAATGGTAATGGGCGAATCAATTATGTCGTCGCTTTTATATAACGACGCAGAACAACGAATACTTGATGCGACTTTGTTATTTAAACCTTAGACCTTATTATAGTAGAATTTACTTACCTTGCGATAAATATTGTTGTCGGCATAGCTAACTTTGCTTTTAATCAAATTAATAATATGAGTTGATTCATTCTTGTGATCGTCTGTATCATCAAATTCGAGATTACAAACAGTACACGTATTTTCAATGAAACCATGCCATGACTCTTCATTTACCGCAACATTATCCAAAAGAATTACAAAGTCACCCCTTCTTTCGATGGTTTTCGATGATTTATTATCTTTATGTACGATCTCTTCCACGTGTAATCCCACTTTCGTAAGTGTCGATAGCACAATGTTGCAGAACTCACAAAAGTACCATTTTTTTATCTGAAAACATACATCCTTTCTAAATAAATAATTCATATGCTTTATTGTACACCACAAAAAAAACAAACATGAAAGCAGAAAACACAACAAAACGAATGTAACAGTGAGGACCAAAACGTGGTCTTATGGCTACAGTAGCCATCTTCCAGACAATCTTTGGGTAGCAGACATGGTAACGAGTATAAAGGACAAAGGTAGGGTGTACATACTAACATTGTATAACACATGCAATTGAATGAATATTAAGGGCCAAAAAATATATTCAATATAAATAAGATAGATACAAGTGATTTATAAAAAACAGCTATTAAAAGGAGAAAAAAATAAAGAATATTATATAATCTCATAGTTAAAATATCAGTTTGTGAAAACGAAACTCATATAATAGTTTTTCACAAGCTTTTTCTAAGTAAATATTATTTTTACTTCTCAAATTGAAGCAGGTAATTGATTCCAAAATCAACCACCACTTACAAAATCAATAAACAAATCAAAATCAAAATATTTTTATTCAAATTAGGTTCTTTACAGAACTCTTTATGAACTTCAATAAACTACCACCGACTCGTAAAGTGTTTCTTTTTGGAGAAGAGTCGGCGAAAGAAACTCCAAAACACACATCTTTTTTGGACATTTAACTGGTAAGGTCGAATCCGATCTGGTGGACTGACCTAGAGAAAACAGCGGTAAACCGTTGGATTCAGAAGACATGGACGAGGTTTTATGTAACCAGGCGCTAGCAGTAGAACTCAACAGGATGGACGATGAGGGACAGAAGATATATACCAGTTTTAATATCCCATAGCTTAATGTCTAAACAAGGGACACTTACGTCATTCTATACACATCAGCTAGTTTATTTCGTGACTAAATTTACATATAAATATACATAAACTAAATTTAAACATGTTATGTGTAGACCATAATATGATGATAGTAAAATCATGAAAGTAAAATAATTGGGGTGGCACTCTAAGCAAGTAGCTGGGAGATGAAAAAAAATATTTTCATTATTTTTTATATAAAACTATAGAAGCAGTAAAATTCTGCATATTCAATTTGAAAAGCTCCATCAATTTTATATATATATATATATTTGAACAGTAGGAAAATTACCTTCCTGATGCAATCTGTTTTGTATTTTTCCACATAATTGGTGTTTTCCAAGTTTTTCTTATGCGCTGGGTCAGAAATGTGCGCTGTTATTTCATGATCACTTTTCATATAAATCTCGCACACAAGACAGATGTGGTCAATTTCTCCTGTGAGGATGGCTTCCTTGCTAAATGAAGGAGCCATTCCGACTGCTAGGTACTGAAAACATCACCTATTTATAAATAAAATGATACAGGTCTATATCTCTGTGTGTAAAACGCAAAAACTACTCAACAGATTATGATATATTTTTTACTTTTAATTCATAAACACTTGCCCCTGATCTAAAAAAGATCAGATTTACTTCGTTTAATGTCATTATTAACGTTTTAAGAAACTATCATTGGTCTATCTGGCTGGTGTGTATATATATACACACACACTCTAGTGATCATGGGCTACATAATATGTCTCCTCTCAACATAATAAAAATCAAATCATAATTTCACTATTAAATAAATACTTGTCTAAACAATACAATATAAATACAACAAAAGAGGAAGCAACAATTTTTAAATTTTACCCATATATATCAAGAACCTATATATATATATGGAAGTGAACACTAAAGAATTTTGGAAAACCCATCCTTAAGACCAGGTAAAATAGCAGATGAAAATTTAAACGACAATTTTATCCCTCCAATGTACTTACTTGTGTGTTAAAATGCGTGATTTATTTGACAATAATGTAATATTAACTTCTGCACGAACAAACCCGCAGTCAAAAGTTTGTCAATTACATACAACTGTTTTAAAACAGTCGTTATGTATGATAAAAACTAATTTATGACACTCACGTCTGGGGTAGTGCAAGAACTAAAAAAATACTAACACTTGACTCTAACTATGGCCATTTTTAAAATAATTTATATTTTGGTCACAGTTTACTAATAATCAGTTACTAATAGTAATATTTGCAGGATAAAAAAACAATTTATAATGTCCATACAAGTTTTTAAATCATTTTAAACAAAGAACCTTTTGATTAATTAATCAGTATTCCAGTTATTATTTACGTTCAAACTTATCAATTGTAATTACGTAGTCTGATGCAGTTAAGTGATGATATTGTCAATAAATACAGGCAAAGAGATGGTCTATTAAACACAATCACTTTACAAGGCAAATACAGTATTTAAAGATCGAATTATAGCGCATTGTACCTCCGTAATAAGGTGACACCTTTGAAGGAAATAAATCCTAATTCTGCAACGTAAAACCTGCACCAATCGGTTAAATTTTTAGAAG
>DWON01008793.1:0-11862 GCA_018251015.1 Phocides pigmalion okeechobee | reverse complement strand
CGCCGTAAAGCAACATGTTCTTCGTGTATTGTGTTTCGGTTGGGGAGGTGTGGTTGCCGGATACACATTATTGGAGGTGACCATCGTATTCCACAAGAGTAGGAACACATCCGCGTCCATCCTTAAATAGAACTCCTGTTCTATGTATTTAAGATTGGACGTGGTCATCCATGGTCGCAGTGACCACTTAACATCAGGTGGCCTGCATGCTCGTTTCTTACTCCTTCGTTCGTATATAACTACCATTCTTATATCATTACCGTACTGTAATGGCCTGAATTTTGCCCAAAATTTTTCAGTTTTGCTATTGCTATTCGACGCTATTTCTTTCTAAACACTAAGTTTTTATTAAATTAATATATATTAATTTAATTTAAATTTATCACACTTTTAATGAGGTACGATTTTTATCAGCATTACGCGTTCAGTGATGAGTTTTCCTGTGAAAGTGACGCAAACGGATTGGTGTTGACAACGCAGACTGAGTCACGGTACATGTGTCGATTAAATAGCTCGAAGTATAAAACAACCTATGATTGTAAGTAAATCGTAGAGAAGTCTTTGAAACTGAATAAAGTACCTGTATTTATAATATTATGTGTCGATGAAAACAATTTCAGAAGTAATTATCACGAAATAAAATTAATTAAAATTTTATTACAAATAAAAAATACCATCCAAAACACCTGCTAGTGAGAAGGTGTCCAGAATTTTGGGTTTTTCTGGGCCGAGTTTATGGTGAGACTAATAATATTTCTTTAAGCTAAAAAGTTTGCAGTGCTCCGTTCACCCGATACGGAGTATCGGAGTACTCATCGGAGTCTGTCAAGCTTTGAAACTAATATTTTATTATAAAGATTAAGAAATTCTTTCTCTTCGAAATAAATTGCAATTTGGTGTTCAAATTAGGTCCGTTTCGATTTCATCCAGAATTTATATCAAGCTGAAGAGGTAATATACATCGTCTAAGTAGAATACGTCGTTTAAAAATAAATCAGTGGCTTCTAAATGAAACTGCACTGCCGATATCAATTCAAGCCATTCGGCTCAATGTCAAAGACCTCGAACGTAAAAGCTGCGATCGGCACCAGTCTCCTCTATTTTTAAAACATTTGTATCAGTAAATGGCAAAATGTATAAAATGGGAGCATGCTCAAGTGTCCAAAATCTACATGGTAGTCTCTCCATACAAAATGGTAGTCTCTCCATCTTTTTAATTTTTTGAATATACTTTCGCTGCGTCGCTCATATATTATGTCGAGTCGCTTTGCGAAAGGCAGCCTAAACTGGAGCTGTTTTCTGTAGACTGGATATGCGCCGACAATTCACAAAAATATTGTATTTTTTAGCATCCGTGTAGCATCTACAAATTCGCACACGTTTTCTGTAGACGTTGTTTAAGCCCGCAGTCTTGTAGTGCTGACGTAAATACAGCATTTGTGTTCGCACGCAATCCATGTACACGTGTACAATTGCGCGCGCCAATTAATACACAGCACTCAAATACGCCGCAGGTAAAGTGTTAAATTTTAGGAGCAAATCAATTCGTGAATTCCCAGACAAGAATTATTGTTTGTCATCTGTTCCCAGTATTTCGTAATAACTTTTTATAGAACCTTACTAACCTAATACCTTATACCAGGGTCAAAGTGGATTTCGCCTACCCCTAGGAGTTCCTCAATTTATCGTAGAGGGTTCGCGACAAAATTTACCACACATCGCATTAATAATTTGTACTCATTCAGACTGATAAAAGCCGTAAGTTTTTCTGTTTTTGTTTCTTTTCAATTGAATTACATACTATATATAAAGCATACTAAAATACAAAGCTGTATGTTTTGTATATGAATGGGCTATGCTGGGGTGAGGGGTACTTTAAAGATAAGGGGTTTGCGGTTGTTTGGTATATTTAAAAACGTAAAACTATGAGTTTGAGTAAGCCTGCCTTATACTATTTTTATTAAGTAGTCGTTTTTCTATTCTTATAAACGTAAATAGAGTGTATAACTTAACGCATAAACAAATTGCAAAGTAGAGGTAATTTAAAATGCGGTATCGTTTACAAGAACAGCAATTTACATTACTAGAGAAATGCGTGCATTTCGATCACGTAATACATAAATTGTGCGAGGTGATAATGAGATTTACATTCTGCCTTGAGACGCAATACGCTATAAACATTTCAATGATTCATATCGCACTTCTTGTACGTTATTAGTTAGGCACTTATCATAACGTCGTAAATAGAAATGCAATCTCAAGTGTTATTGCAGCAGGAAATGCTGGCGTGTGGCCCAAACTTGTTCATGCCAGTGTAACAATCGCACTCGTTTCGTCCGCATGGTTCCTTTGTGTGGTGGTGCTTACACTTTGAGGCGAGGCGACCATCTCAGCCCTTAGCAGCAACATCTACAACGATCAGGTGGAACTTCAGTCCAGTTTAACGTATACGGATGTCCGTGGGTTGCAGCCACTTAACATCAGGTAGCCTGCGTATCATTTGCTACTTTTCTCACATAAAAAAATTGAATCTATAAATAAACGAGATTACAGATTGCATAATGTAACCAAATCCATAATATTAATCGATCACAGATGCGTCGCCCCTAAAGACTATGATGAGTGCCCCATGTGTAACTTGAACGGCAACCTTTATCCTTTGAATTTTCTTCTATATTTTTAAACTCCTATTATAGAGAGTATAGAACACGGTATCTTATTAAAAATAATAATAAACAATGTGCTAGGGAGCATGCTCAAGTGTCCAAAATCTACAACACAAATTATATTAATCAAGAAAATCTTTTCCTGTGACAAGGAATCCTTCCATTCCTTTGAAATTTGTTGACAAACTCCTTCTAATTCCTTTGAAAGGTAATGATATTATTTACTTATCATCTGTTTAATTGCTAGTTCTCTTTGACCATAGCAGTTACGATACGGGACCTCCTAGTGTAGAGACACGGGTGTAGAAAGCGATATTTTATTTTGAAAATAATAAACAATACTCTCGAGCATGCTCACGTGTCGACAAAATTAGAACACATGTATTGTTAAGTGTTTTTTTTAATTAATTTTAAATTGAAATTTGAATTAATCAGCATATAGTATTATTATCCTGTGACAAATTTGAAAGGTAATGACATCCAGTTACTTATAATCTGTTTCATTGCCAAAATTAAAATATATACATTTACTTACCATGCAAAATACCAAGGATACATACCGGAAAACCACACATCTTAGTTATATTTATTCCATGTCATTAATTGCAAATAAAAGTATTATATTTACACAAAATCCTATTAAACATGTCAGTTTCGACTGTGTGTATATTACGTTTTAAAACATGGAATTCTAAAACTTCCCGGAAACGTTTTGTATGGCGTTTGTTTGCAATTTGTTAATGTGCCTACGTTAGATTTGTTTGATTTGCACTAAAAGCTATCCGGGTACTAAAAGTTATACTCACCGCACATAATTCGATCGAGGAAGTACCGGCCTGTTGCCTGTTTCTATAAATATTATTACGATTCTGTAGCTGGTAATGAAAATAATGCGTTAGGGATCATACGAGTCATTTTGTTATATGAGAGGATTGTCAAGTTGTAGTTTTCTTCATGATATGAGAGGAGTATCAAACGAGAGTGCGAGTCACCTGATGCCAAATGGTGTCAGCAGCCCATGAACATCTATGTACTTCCTCAAATAGAAGTAAAGTCCTGGCTGACGTCTGATGACTGAGATAGTCGTCTCGCTTATAAATGTAGCCAGCAACCGCACCTTTTCCACCGAAACACTAGAGTTGAGGGTAGTGGCAGTATCTCCCTAGTCGAACTGTGCTACGAACTTGCCTTCAGAGGTTAGAGGAGTTTAGAATTTTGAGCCGTTCTGTCGTTGCGGACGATGTCGAAACTAGGGAGAACGATATCGTAAGTAACACCAAGCCGTTACACACCGACAGATATTGAAGGAACTCCTCAATTTGTGCCCGATAGAAGCGTAGCAAAGGCCAAAATTTTATTTAATTGGATATGACACAAATATGGAATACACAAGTGAGGTATTCAAAATGAAAAAAAAGAATGAGAAAGAAATTTTTGAACTCAAACCCTCCGCCCCCATCCTCCTCCTTTCTACAAATATAATAAAGTACATTTGTCAAAAAAAAAATTCAAGCAAATAGTACCACGTTTGATCGATGTCGCCGGTGACAAGAGGGCTGGTTCTTGTCTCGCGCAGAGAATTACGATTGCTATTCAACGCGGGAATGCAACTAGCGTTCTTGGAACCATGCCGCACGGGCACGGACTCCCTTTAGATTTTTAGGTTAGGCTTTTATTATAATTAGTTTTAAGATTTTCATCATTGTAAATATATTAATAATAAACATTTTTAGTGATCTAAAGTAAATTTAATTCACTACTTGTATTGTGCATATTAAAATCATGATTGCAAAGTACCTACACTCAAGCCATTTAAAATTCAATTTGTATTTTTACCGGAAACTTTATTACTGATAGTGCTAATGTGCAACGTTTTTTGATACGGTCAGATATATAAATTATATTTTTTACTTGTTATAACATGATTAGAAATAAACGAGTTGTTTTATACATATACTAATTCTTGCCCACGGTTTTGCTCGCATAGAAGTCTATATAACAATACATATATATATATATATCAACTTTTAACACGTATTATATATCCTTATCAATAGAATTTCCAATATTCATTTCTTTATACTCCATAAATATGTATAAAAAACTTATAAGAAAGATTGCTGGATTTGATGTTCAGAGATTTCGGCTGTGAGTTAATCTCTGAACGTCGGATGTCCTCCCGTCCGTTAGTTGTAATCGTCTGTAGGCTACCCTACCGTTAAGGTCCTTGCAACGCAATTTTGTTTACCATCAGTAGAAGGCTACTGTAGGTTAACAATAGCCGTCCGTAATTGAGATATTGGAACCTGCCCCAAATCAGTCGCTCATTATACTGTCGACGTATCTTCAATCTAGAGAAAAGAACTCTAGTTTAGTGCCTCCCGCAATTCTGATTTAATCTAATTTAATCACGCCGCAGTCAAAGTGTTAATGTTTCACGTTTTAAATCTGAAATAGGTGGTTTTACCATACGGTAATTATTATAAAGTGCTATTTCTTTAGCTCCTGATGTCACCATTTATAAATCTATCAGTATAATATTCATATATCTGTATAACTAGTTGCAAAACTGCTCGTTTATAAAACTCCGTCACGTCTCATTACCCGCATCGTTATGAGCGAGCTGGCAGTTTCAAAGGGGATTACGGAATGATGCACTGTTGCGTATTCTGAGCATTCACTGCGTTCGATTATAACTGTCGAAGCAACAACCCGTGTTATCATTGTTATCTTAACCGACAGGGGAGGTACCGCGGCCCTCTTATTCCTCCATGAAACTGTTGTTTCGGTTGGAGAGGTGCGGTTGACGGGAACATTTACAAAGCATAGCAAAACGAACATCTCAGGAGTAGCGGCGCATCTACGTACGTGCTCAGATAAGACGTCAGTCCTGGTTGAGATTTTGTATGTGGATGTTCATAGGCTGCAGTGTCTGCTTCATATCAGGAGGCCTGCGTGCTCGTTTGCTGCTCTCCTTAAAAAAATGTCTTAAAAAAAGAGACTGTTGTTCTTTTATTTTTTTAGTTTATTACCGCGTTAGTCCGCCATAATTAACCGATTGGGATAATTATTCTTCAGTTTGGTATATTTCATCATCAAATACGCATCCATACACTTACACTTAAAACAGTTCATCGACTTTAAGGGCACTGTTCACCCGGGAAAAAGATATTTCTACTAACACATAACATACTGTGTCAGAATCTCTTCACTGCTACCAGTTGGTCATGTATACACATACACTCACCCTAAGTAGGTTCTCTTGTGTACCTTTCCAATTAAAAATATTTACCTTTTTTTGTTTTCGAAGAAACCAGAAAGACTAAAACTTTAAACTTTCCATAAATTGACTTTACAATAAATACAAAGACAGTGAACAGTTTTGAGGAAAAATATCTATAAACCATCAATTTG
Source organism: Phocides pigmalion okeechobee (assembly GCA_018251015.1). Lineage (NCBI taxonomy): Eukaryota > Metazoa > Arthropoda > Insecta > Lepidoptera > Hesperiidae > Phocides > Phocides pigmalion. The sequence continues at coordinate 5,782 of DWON01008793.1, read as the reverse complement.
GACAATAAAAGTTAGATGAATGTGATAGTGAGAACTCAGTGATTTAAATACAAGTTGATAATCAAAATGGCGATGGACACTATGGCAGTTGAACTGCCTGACTTGACGACACACACTCGACAGCCTCCGGCTGAGGAGACACCAGAAGAAAGGTATGTAGATCTCTAACTTAATATAAAATTACTTTTGTACCGTTAAGATCATATAAAATTATTAATCGATCGTGAAGTTAGGAGAACTGCAGTGCGACCGGTACAGGTACAGGTACCTCTGTCGCCTTCATAATACGCCATAAACCATTACTTGTGTTTCGGTTGGAAAGGCGGGGTTGCCGGCTACACTGAAGCAAGTTGACCAAGTCCTCAGGAGTAGCAACGTATCTACGTTCGAGCTCAGATAAAATTTCGGTCGTGTTTGTGGTCGTACGTGGATTTCTATGGGCTGCGACTACTTAAAATCAGGTGTTTTGCATAATATCAAAGCTATATCGTTGGTTTTAACTACAAAAACAATTTGATATACTCTTGAATTAAGGAGCTATAACCAGTTTAGACATGTTATGATATAAAGTGATGTTAAATTTTAAACAAATACTTTAAAATGTAACATCATATACAGTGACTTTAAATGTCAATTTAACTAAAACAACATCACGATCGTAATTTACCCACTGCGCCATTTATTTTCTGTCACAGTAAGAATTGTCTCGAATTAACGTTAATTTCAGCTTCCTCTGTTTGTTTAGCGATAATTACATGTACAGTAATGAAGGCTTGTTCTGTGCCACTTGCGACAATTTGAGTTACAACCGGTTTACGTTTTGTTTGTAATAGTATAAAGCAAATCAAATCAGAACTACTTTACTGTAGACAGAAAAAGAACACAAAAAGACAACAGAAGCAGTATATATATATATCCCTACTTCCCTACTAATATTATAAATGTGAATGTGAGTTTCTTTCTTACGCTTTCACACCAAAACTACTCAACCGATTATCATGAAACTTTGTACACATATTCTTAAAGGTATTAAAAAAGACATAGGATACTTTTTATTTTTGTATATGTCGCGTTAATTTGTTCTGTCATTTGTAAGCAGTGCTAAATTATTTCAACTTTTGAGGTTAGGTACCAGTTTATTGTTTTAGTTAGTATCGCTGCAATGCTCTTTGACATATATTTTAGGGCTTCAATGCAAGCAAAGCCGTGGATAAAAGCTAGTTTTGTATAATACATGCAATAAAATAAATATTAATGGTAAAGAATACAAGCTTCTTCTGCCGGTTTAAGAATTGAATATATGGATTTTTTATATGAGGAGAGCAGCAAACGATTACGTCGCCTGATGTTAAGTAGTCGCTGCAGCCCCTGAACATCCACATACAATCTCAAATAAGGTTGAACTTGTAACTCGTAAGTAAGCATAAATTCGTCCGTAGATCCGTTGCTACTCCTGTGGACTGAAATGGTCACTTCACTTTAAGTGTAGCCGGCAACCGCACCTCTTCCACCGAAATACAAGGATTAATTTATGGCGGGCCGGCAGTGGTACCTCCCCGGTCGAACTATAGTTGTACCTGGCAATCTAATTTATCAATTAATCTTAAGTTTACAGTAACAAGAATTGCATACGAGTGACGTAAAAGTTTTAAAATTTTCCTCAAGAACAGCGGCCATCTTATAATATATTGACGCAATATCGTACGTGTACATAATATTAAGATTAGAAGCTTAACAGATTCGTTTACTTTCGCGATGAGCGGTGATAAGATAGCCGAAAATCAATCTGTGTAGACAGAAACGGTTACTAGGTATTAAATGGAAATCACAACTTTACTCATTTAAAATGAAATGAGTAAAGAAAACAAAAAGCAATTTTATTTTATAATCACTACAATTTTGAACAAGTAAAGAAAACAAATAACAATTTTATGATCACTACAATTTTGAACAAGTAAAGAAAACAAATAATAATTTTATAATCACTACAATTTTGAACAAGTAAAGAAAACAAATAACAATTTTATGATCATTACAATTTTAAAGAAGTAAAGAAAACAAAAGACAATCATTAGATTTTTTCTCCGGTAACCCAAGAGCTGGCTTGTATTTTGCTGAGCGTTAGGTATAGCCCTACAAAGAGGAAATGCTGCCAGCATCTTGGATACCCATCCAAAGCCAGTGATTGAAGTGAGTGAAAGATTGTGTATATTTTTATGAGTGTTTGCCTATTTTTGTATATAATACGTTTCTGTTATATATAGTTTGTATATAGTTATAAACAGGCTTTTTGTCACTTCTGTTTTGAGGGCACACTAATTCTCGAAAGTTGTTAGTCTATATTGTTTTATTTGCATGATTTTGACCTATTAGAAAGAAACTAGTTTTTTTTTAAAGATTAACAATTTATATATATATATATATATATATATATATATATTATACGAATTTATATATATATATAACTTTTTATGATATTTTTTTCTAAATTTTCTAAATTTTCTTTGGGGGCACTGCGTGTCTCGCACAAAATCCCCTGGATATAAATAACTACACAACATTTCAGACTTTATAGGATTTATTTCAGGAATTATATTGTATAATAACAATATCTTCTACACTAGTCCAAGTGTCTAAGAAGTAAAAAGAAGTCTATCCAGTAGTTTTTGCGTGACGCGCACACAACGGCAGGCATCTATCATTTTATACATACAGATGGATCGCCTAAACCGCATTCCATTCCGTCTTCAAATAAAAAGTTCAATACCGTCCTAAACCTACATACGATAATTATGTACATAATTTTGCTTAAACATTACGAAGATTTCTTATTATATACGTAAGTAAAGTATATTATAATAACATGTATACATTGAAATAATAATTCAAATCAAATCATTTTTTTCGCATGATTACACGTAAAACTCTTGGTATTAAAACATATTGTATGTTTCGCCTGAACGAGCATGCAAAATGTAAGTGTAACGTTCGGCTATACAAGTCAAACTATTTAACAATCTATAATATAATAAAACTGTAACTGATCGCTGTCTGTACATGGCATATATGACATAAATTCATAATGGGGTGCCTTCATATGCAAGACAATCCAAAATAATGATTTTTTTTTTCATTTTATCTGTTTTGTATGTATATCTATCGTTTGTACGCGCTAATCTCAGAAACGGCTTATCCGATTTGAATGCAATTTTCAGAATTATATTGTGATAGGCTTCACTTAACATTTACTGTTTTTTTTTTCATTAAAATCGATTAACAAATAAAGAAGTTATGTCAATTTATGTAACGTGAACGAAGACGCGGACAGAAGCTCGGTTAAATTTAAAATTAATTATAGTAAACGCCTTACCTAAACATTCTATCTATCTTATTATTTTTCTTCTCGAATATGTACGGACAAATCGCGTAGAATGTTAGTAAATAATCAAATTTCCGTCCAGCATCCTGCAACAGCTGATTTGCAACAAACCCCTATTTGTGTCCCTATTCAATCTTACATTTAAATTACTTCTATTTTCTCCGTTTAAACGATCCGTCCTTCCCGACTTAAACGGACATTGCAAAGTTCCAGACAAATGTTCAGAGCTATTTATAGAGGCGGCCGGCGTTCGCGTTCAAATGCCCTATTTGGGGCAAACTGCGAATTTATGTGTCTCGTTATGAATTTCGTTACCATTTTCACCCACCAGAGCTGTATGCGTATTGGACCTGTTCAAATGACGTCATACAAGGGAAAACTCTTTAACAAAATCCACTTTGAATCCATTTCTAGATTTTTTTGATTTCAAAGGACATTGCTAAGTCTTATACAAATGTACACTAGCTTTGTATAGAGGCGGCCGGCGTTCGCGTTCATACTTCCTATTTGGGGCAAACTGCGAATTTATGTGTCTCGTTATGAATTTCGTTACCATTTTCACCCTTCGGAGCTATATGCGTATTGGACCTGTTCAACTGACGTCGTATAAGGGAAAACTGTTTAACAAAATCCACTTTGCTTTCTTTTTTACATATTTCCCATTCAAAAGGATATTGCTATGTCTTATACAAATGTTTATAAGCTATGTATAGAGGCGTTCGCGTTCAAACGCCTTATTTGGGCCAAACTGCGAGTTAGTGTCTCGTTACGAATTTCGTTACCGTTTTCATCCTTCGGAGCTAATACGCGTATTGGAGCTGTGCAGGTGATGTCATACAAGGGAAAACTGATTGACAAATTTCTCTTTGAAACCTTTACATACATATCGCTACTTCAAAACAAAAGGGCCACAACGCGAATAGACCTAATTTTACAGGAGAGCCATTTAAAGTTTTCAAAATCAGTTCTTGTATAATTGCTCTGTAATTTTAAAACTGATAAATAGGTGTTATACACTGTTAGAAAGATATTTTTATTCTGCTTTTAATGGTTGATTCGGATATGTGACCGACAAAATATGAATTTTTACAATAAAAATGATTTTGAATATTTTTGATGATTGTGGCTCTTTTGTTTTAAAGTAGCGATATATACATTAGGAATACAATATTTTGAAAAAAATAAGTTAATGCTTAAAATCTATATCTTGTATTTTTCCACTCAATACTCAATTTACATACAATGAAATCCGTACGTACAGCCTGCGTAGGATATAAATAGGTTTAACATGTTTACTGTTTAGGAAAATGAATATATATACTTACATATAAGTATGTCTTGTTCCTTAGAATGGAATATTTGAAGTAACACCGCCACGACGCTATTAATGACGTCATTACATAACGTACATACATCCTACAGTCCTAATTGGAAATCTCTGTATAATATCACTTTATTTAAACAGGTGGTAGAACTGTAGTTCGAGGGGAGACACCACGGTCGCCCTCATAATCCGCCGTCAAGCAAGTATTGTTTTGGTCGGAGAGATGATAATTAATTTGCAATAAGTAAATATAGAAAAACTCGCCTCATTAAAACTAGGCTAATTCCATTATTTACTCTCTATTAAAAGCCATATTTTTTTTACAATAATCAACTAAACACATGAAGCTTACAACCCTTAAAGTTCTACAACACACAATTTGTTATCTTTGTTTATTATAAAGTAGAAGTCAAATTCAAACTACTACGTTTGATGTCATTATAAAGTCATTAACACTTGATGAATGTCAAAATCACAATGTAAAATCAGTTCATCGGCTTAACTACTATTCTTATGGCTTATAGTCTGACGTCACTTATGACGTCACAGAAATAAGTAGTAGCGAAGTGTAAAATTCAGTGGATGACTCGTTCGACCTCTCCTTATTTGAAGAAATCGAATGTTTACGCTTCACGCCCTCCCATGGGGTAAGCTTTGTGGAGGCTGACGTCAGTTTGAATGGCGCCGGCGCCCTGGCGCGCCGCCAGACCGACGCTGCATCGGCGGGCGTGGGCGGGTGCGAGGATGACCTGCTGTTTGTTTGGTTTTAACATCTGGATAACATGTTTACTCACGTCTAGATATCGCTTAGAACGAACCGCTCAATGACTCTATTTTTAAATTAGGTGGGAGTATGAATGTGGTTGATTCATTCGATGTGTTTCAAAGGAGAACTAGTTCGACCAGGGAGATACCGCCTCCGCTCTCATAATTCGCCGTAAACCAATAATTGTGTTTCGGTTGGAGAGGTGCGGTTGCCGGGTACACTTTAAAGGCAGGCACGAGGCGACCGTCTTAGTCCTCAAGAGTAGGAACGCATCCGCGTCCATCCTTAAATAGAACTTCTGTTCTATTTGAGA
>DWON01008792.1:0-11863 GCA_018251015.1 Phocides pigmalion okeechobee | reverse complement strand
GACTAAGATGGTCGCTTCCAATAATGTGTATCCGGCAACCACACCTCCCCAATCAAAACACAATACATGAAGAACATGTTGCTTTACGACGGGTTATGAGGGTGGCAGTGGTGCCGCCCCGGGCGAGCTCTAACGTCTCTACCACCTTTACCATGTTTAACGATGTGCAAGAATTGCAACGCATTTAAATGTTTATCAGTGGTAATCCTTAGTATAAACTTTATCCACAACTAAATTAAGAGTAGAATAAATAAAGTTAGGTTGAGAACTAAAATTACGGCTTTTATAATCAATGCTTTACTTATTTAGTCAACGATTCCTTTAGTAATTACATTCTTGCCGTTAGCTCAAGGAAACCTTTCCTTTATTTTTCATTTATTTAAATTCTTTCATGTTTACACATTATCTGATTTTCTATGTTGAGACTTTAAATTATTTAAAAATGATATATGACTTTTATGTCTTAGCATTTCTGAGGGAGTATTAGGGCAAAGGACAAGTTTTGACCAGGTATACCATATGCCATATCTGCCTTTTAAAATTACGTGGTATCATTACAATTGCAATTTGTGGACTATATCTGTTACCTAACTTTTAAACTAAAGTTCGGTTACTTTATATGTTTTACAATAGCAGTATTTTGAAAGTTATTACATGCGCCGGTTGAGTTTTAGGTGTGGTCCCAACAAAGGACATTGAGACGAAAATCGTGGGGTTTTAGTCGGAAATAGTCTGGCGGAACCACTCCCCTGTTCCACAGCCGAGTGACGTCCACAAGGGATTTTCCCAGGTAAAAAAGACGATGTTACCGTACTGTCACAATTTGAGCAAAAAATGTAGGTACTACATGTAGGATTCCTATTAAAGCATGCGCTACGTAGAGTAACAGTCGTTACCAACGTACACTCAATCAAGAGTGGTCTCGCGTGGTTTGTGATAGAGATTGATGGGACCGTTAAAGCGCTCTCTGTTCATCTACAAGTTCAAAAATCAAGTTCATCGGAATGCCTTCCTTTATTTTACATAAATAGGAATATAAAACTTGTTAGCAATAAATTAAACTACGTTTTTATTAATAAACATAATTTATGAAGAACACCTTAAGACTAATTATAGTAAACTCTTAACTTATATAATCTACAGTAAGTTCATGGTTTTGCGGTATGGTACCAAGAATGCTGGATACATTCCCTTCCTGAATAGCAATCGCAATTCTTTGCGTGGGATATGAACTAGTCCGTTTGTCACTTTATTTTCTTGGAATGAACCTCTATTCCCTGTAACTGTAATGTGTTCGTAAAACCAATTTATCAACATAGTTCAATCTTTAGAATATGGACATATTAAGCATTTTATCTTACCGTTCACCATGGTCGTCAGAATGATTAATAAAACTAACCCAATGCACAGATCTTAACGTTGACAAGTTAAAAAAACTCCCTCAAACAAAACAGAGAAAATTCTCGTCTTATCTGACCTACATTTGGTTCTTTAATAACATTTTTAACTTCATAACAGAACACACCGACAAATTAACACAAAAAGCTACTAGATATCCAGATTTATTACCAGAGTAAAAAGAGGAGGCGAAATGGTCTAAATTAAAAAGCAATGCCTCGTTGAGACAGAGCGAGCGGAAACAAAGGGCTGGAATTCATCAAGCTCTTTTGAACCCGGCGCATTGTGGTGCAGTATTCAGATACCATCGGCGGAAAGAAAAATCTTCAAGTAGATCGCCACTCTTTGACGCGCCGATGAAAATAGTAATCTCTTTTCCCAGGAAAATCCCACTTCATTACTTTGTACGACGGCTCCACATAAAAGTATTGAGGATTTTGAAACTGAGAGCTACTTGTTGAATGTACCCGCTTTTGAATAGATTAAACCAACTTAATTAAATCATTTTTGCGCTCAACACCGTTTCTATTCACATCCATATTTCGGACTTGAGAGTCGCGGGTCTTGAGTTAAGAGAGCAGTTTATTTCATATTTACAGATTCACACACAGGTTGAAACACTTATGGTTTGGTTGGGAATGTATTACACTACACTCATTTCTGGCCTGAATCAATTGTCGCGCTTCAGTGGATATTTGTAATTGCGGGTTCACTTACAAGTGAGGCGATCGTCTTAAGCTACTCTTTGCTTTACTAGTGTCTCTACTCATGGCTGCGTCTGGTGCGGCTCTGTTCAATATGGAATTGGTTATACATATCAAAGGGCGGCAGTGACTTTGTGCCAGAAGAACTACAAACACGTTTGCTCTTACAGTTTCATAAAAAAAAATGATATTTAGAGAAGCTGCAAAGAGCAAAGCGGATAATATTATTATGCTTAAGTAACAAAGTATTCCTTGCCGTAGTAACTATATAAAAAATTACAACTACATTCAGATTTCCCTTTATTATTTAAATTTGCAAATTATTTTCTGTAAATCCAAATTCAGTTTCAAATCTTGGTGCATAGTACTGCTGCTAGTAAAAAGCTGCCAAGTGCGTTTTGAACTCCGCAATTATAAGTGTTCCGTAATCGGATATAACCGGAAGTTTACCATCTCTTAAAAACTCCCCTATCCAAACCAATATTAATTGAAATTATTTTTAAGCTCTTTTACCGCAATTTATTTCAAATTATCCACCCTGTGAAATATACACAAAACTTAGGAATATTTTTAGAGACTTATCCAAAATTCGGAGAACATACCGTGTCGATTAGATTTTTTTTCATCTTTGTGTCATATGTATTGAACACGTTTAATTTATTATTTAACTGTATCTCTGAGTAACGGTACATTGGACATACCTATTTTTTTATTTTCACCTATGACACGCGTCAATCGATGGGGCAGAAAAGTTGTCGAGTGGCAACCACGTCTAAACAAAAGGAAGCAAAGGGTGTCCTCCAAACAGATGGACCGACGACCTGATGAGGATAACGGGTAAAAGCACAAAGGGCACAGATTTGGTTTGAATGGCGCCATCTAAAGGAGGCCTATATCTAGCAGTGAACACATAAAGGCTGATGAATGGATGGATGGTGTACGCATCGTCTCTAAGAGAATTATTTATACCTTACAGTTAGAAGATCAAATAGACAGACGGACACACTGACATGGCAAATTTATAAGAATTTCTTTATTAGCCATTAGGCTACAGAACCTTAAAATAGAGTTGCACCTTCCCAGTGCGATCTCCTGAGAGTAGCGCGACTTGTGATCAAGATTAATGCATCCGTTTCTTGTAAGTTTACCGGGATCTAGCATTTGGACAGATGGAATAAGAAAATTGAAATGATATCTTACAACTCAGCGTTCTTAGTAAGTCTTTAGGAATTAAGTACTATTTGTCATTTGTAATACGACACTAGTTAATGTAGGAGAAATTGTACCTATTTGTCAAGGAGTAGACTACAGTTATTCCGGGGAAGTACCAGCGATGTCGTGAAGGATTATTATCATTTCGGTTGGAAAGATGTCGGCTACACTTACAAGCGAAGTGACCGTCGTAATCGTCTTAACTAGCAACCCCCTACCGCTTGCCCTCTCTAACAATTCTCATGAATGTTGGGTGTCCATGGGCTTAAGGTCTGCATGCTTGTTTGCTATTTTTCTCACGTAAAAAACCTTCAAAATATCTGCTATAATTCTTATCGATGGAAGTCTTCAGCTTTTTAAAATGCAGTCATTAAGACAAGTGCGCGCACTTGCAAGTGTACAAAGCGCTTTGTTGCGCCTGGCGCGCGTCCAAGTCACTCGCCGCCACTTATTGACGGGCACAATTATCGCGGAGTGACGTCTTGTTATCACCGAATCGTGTGAAATTTTAATGACAAAACTTGGTAAGTACTGTTGAGTAACAATGCGGTTGGCGGTTGGCAACAGAAGTATTTGGATGTTGGATCCACTCGTGGCTCGTAGTACATTTCGGAGAGGCGTGTTGACTCAGGGTTGCCAGATGATAATTTTATTATGGAGGATTATCAAATGGGTCTTTTTTATAAAAAAAACCCGTTCGATAATTCGACTTCAATCATATTTCGATGAAATGCTAATTGCCAAAGAAGTTTAGCCACTTATGATCGTGACGCAATGTGTTTTCATTACTACATAATATGGTAAGTATATACCATAAGCAGACCAGCCTCTTAACAGAAAGCGTTTACCGTCGTATCTGGACATAAGCAACTCCAGATAAATCACCAATATTATAGTCAAATAAAACCGAAGTCTTGTTTGAGTATGTGGATGTCCATGGGCTGACATTTACATTAGTTTACATATTTTGATATTAATAAACTCATAAATAAATATTTTGTTAGCTTGTATGTTGTTATAAAACTATATTGTATTATGTATTAGATCGAAAGTCTGTTATGGGTATATAAATAATCAAATTAGAATTAAAAAGTAGGAATATATTGAAATACTTAGCATCAGGCTTAGAAGAAAATAGAAGCATAAATTTAGTTTGTTTGCTTATGTATATGCTTGTATATAACTTTTATATTAGTAAATCTATTTTGTAACACCCCGCTATTCAGAATACAGTAGCATGAACCTTGCTACTAAAGCAGAAATAATGTAATCACAAACTTGATTTCTAACAAAGAAATATAAGTAACTTCGGACACAAACAAGTCCCAGATAAGATTACACGGTCGGAAAAAACTTATGTGTACAAAAGAAAACACGTAAAAACGTCGCGTTGTTTCAAAGATAATCACATTCCAGGAGTGATGGACTGTGTACATCAATTTATGGGATCCACTCAGTTACGACTTGCACCGACCGGAAGTCGCTCAACCACCATTCCGTGTGACTTATGTCACTTCCTTTGTTTCTCGCTCGCTCGGATTTAGAGCTGTGCTGCTTCAGGTAAACTTGTGTACGGACTCGTGTTCTTTGTCATTAATCGAGTTCTAAAACTAATGTACTTGGATACATTAAAGTCCGAGATTTTCATCAATACTCTTATTTCCGAACTGAAGTACTTGGTTACCGTACACAAGTCTCCATATGTTTTGCATTGCATGCTCTAATAAATCTGTATATAAATGAAATTGATTGATTTGTATTATCCAAAATAATAGCTTCTTAAATGAGTTTTTGTGAAAGTCATGCGGTATATTATATAAAAAAAAAAAAAAACATTTTTCAATTTGTTTAATTGGTATAATCTAAGAAACGTCCAAAATGATTTAGACGACATTTTCATTGACAGAAAGCTGATGTTACGACAAGTAATGTAGGTTTTTTTTTTCAGAAAATCTTTTAGTATTCCGTATAAAAAAATCACTACATGCAATATGGCTGGATCGGTTTTGACGTTACTTTCAATGACATATAGTGGATACAGGCAGTAACTAATGCCAGCTTATTTTAGAATCGCGCGCATAGTTAGTAAGAAATTAAAAAACCTACATAGAACTTATGTAAAAGAATATTCATAATTTAATATAAAGTGAAGTATAAAAAACTAAGTTATTTTGTGGATAGCTAACCTGACTCGCATTCCATATTTGTCCTTGTTCTTTTTTTAAGAGAACATAACATTAAAATACTTGAATCTAATGAGATACTCGTGTACCTAAGTACTCGAGTACTAGATACTTGTGACTCGATTTCTGATTCGATTCTTTTTGTAACAAATACGAATATAAACTGACTCGACACATCACTACTTGTATTATGTTAATATTGTCGCAAAGACATTTTTCTTTGCGTAATGCTTCTTAGCTTTTCATGCAGGCATCTTATTAGTTTCCAATGTTTACCCATAAGCTTAATTGTTTAGGATTATGAATTCTGAGCCGAGATTAGAAGAGATTTCTCATTGACGATTCTTATATGTAACCCAGTTAAGTATCACCAAAATTCAAATTTTATTCTGTGTATAGAATTCAGTACAAAAGTAAGGGAATCACAGATTTGTTTTTGCCTACAGTAAAGCTCTGTGTTACCTTGTAGAGTATTCATTTACAATATCTTTGATTTGATTCAGAATTCCTTTTTTATTTAAGTTACTAGTAGGTAGATAAATATTCAGCTTCATATAACAATAAAAATACGATTTTTTTTACTACATCTGAAAAATTTCTAATCCTTACAAAAATGATACAAGCGCCTTTTTATTTCACTATTTCTAAAGCTTAACTTTGTCAGTAAAGTATTTATTATTCTAAATGTATGATATGTTCCGACTAAATTTTAGATATCAAATGAATTAATATCTAAACAAGTGCAGGTATTACGAATGTACGTAGCAACAGCGCGACCACAATGACAAAACGCAATTTACTATCCACAAACACGAACAAATTTCGCCTAACATTGTTGTTTACTAATATAAAAATATCAAGCCAAAGCAAAATACCCGTACGCAATATGCACACGTATTCGTCGATATGTTTGTGTGCGCACCAATATACGCCTGCTACATCCAGACCGGGGTAAATATTTGTTTCCTACGCAAACGTTTGTCCCCGCCGATTTGTCTAATTAAAATTCGATTACTCGCTTTGTTACTTTGTTGAAGTAACCTCTACTGGCTAATTTAAATCCAGCATTATTACTTCTCTTCATTGTGTATTGTGTTTGAATACTGTGGAAGTAGCACACGAGCGTGCAGTTCGCCTAATGGTTAGAGCCTGCTACAGTCCACACACAACTGTAATCACTTCATAGAGAACAGAAGTGAAAGTGAAGAGTATCACAGATTCATAGCTACTCGTGAAGACTAAGATGCTCGTTTAATAAGGAATTAAGCCGGCAACCACCCATTATCATAGAAAAAGTAAAATGTTTACGATAGAAATGGCTTTGCTGGTTGTATCTTCCTAGTCAAACCATACTGAATCTGCCACATAGAAATTTTTGTCTTAGCGAATGAACATACGGCCAGTTTTGCTGCAGAAGGTCAGGGTTGCCAATAGACATCTTTAATCAAGCCCGAATAGGTTAGAATATTTGATACCCTTGACTAACTTTACTTATATCTCTCTTCTCTACCGTATCCAATAATCGAGAATATGGCAGCATTTGACAATTATGTTATAAGACAGAAACAGATGAGGCGTTTTGAAATCAATGACCCAAAATTACTTATATTAATCCAAAATTATCAAATAATTTCCCAAAATATTGTGACATCGCTTGATCGTGAGGTCGTCGGATTGATAAGTAAACGATGCCCTCAACAGATATGAGCTAACTTGTAACAATTTTACCAGAATTCCATTTAAATTATTAGTTTATATTTATTTTGATAAATAAGTCCGAAAAAATAAAATGACGAAACCTTACTTAATCAATATACATTATAATGTTATTATTTATGTAAGTCACAAATAGAGTAAAGTTCAGTGCATATAGATACAGTTCGTGTAGGGTGTTGTGATATGGAACCCTAACAAGGAAAACGAATTAAACCTAAGGTACATCGATTACTCTACCATTGGCATCTATCAACAGTTTCCTCCGTTACCGCGGTTTCGCCGTAATCATAAGCCATGCAACTGGTTCGAAATATCGGCAATCAAAAATAAAAATCGTTAATTGTGAGTACCCGGTACATAGTACAACTTAATTAAAACAAAAGATTTACATCAAAGGGTTTTTACGGTTTACAAATATGACAAATTACGGGGAAAACCGCTTTTATTTATTAATTCAGGTCGATGCATGGGGTGCAGTGCAATGACATCGCTGTTCCGGGAACCAGAGCCGCAGTGCCACGTTTTATCCAAGAACGATTAAGGATAATGACCGCCGACTAACTTTTGTTCATATAATGGCTTTTTTATATGTTGCGAAGGTACCACTGTACATATTACCACCAAACCTATTTTACTTTAGCAACTCATTTTTTTCCACTGTGTTTTTACATTGGTTGTTCTCACGCTTCGTTTAAAATCTAAATATCATCTCACAGGAAGTAAGTCCTATCTAAGGTCATACGTAGTCACCTTTCTACTGAGGTTATATAGTTACTGTCGTCTCACTTGTAAGCGTAATCGGTAAACGCATCTTTACTATTACAACATAAGCTTTTTTTAATGGAGGAAAAAAGGATAGGTATCTTCACGGTCCAATTATTGTTTTATAACATGTAATTCAAAAATAGGCAAATAACGTTGTTACCTAATAAGGAAGTTAACGATTTTTTCCAATGCTACTTTTATTTTTGGAAAATTCACGATTGATGATTCTACAATTTTAAAAACAATTTCCTATTGAAGAACTTTTCACTGGATTGACAACGCTGAAATTAAATATTTCTCCTTTAGTTTATTAATAAAAAAGCTATTATTTAGTACCACTTTCATACATTTTCATTTCATCATTGCTCGGTATAATTTAGTTTCAAGATTCCATTAGTTGATATTAGAAAACTATGTATAAATGGGTCTGTTAACTAACACCAATACAAGGGTATTGAAAAGGTTTCTATAAATAGAACCGGGTGAGAATAATGTAATTCCCCGGGTGAGAGAAGTGGAATAATAAGTTTTTTCGAGTAACAAAGCAAATAAAAGCGTTAATGCGGCTGCATCGAGATTTTCCAACTGGGAAAAATTGCTCTTTTATGTAAGGTACTGTAAAGAAGGTTTTAATGAAAATCCTGAGCTATCCTATATAGACAAAAGTTGTGCTTTCTGTTCAAAGTAAAGGATGGTGTAGTGTATGTGGATAGTGTGAAAACGAAGATGCCGTTTATCGAGTACACGTACATATAATAATAATAATTAAAAAAAACGTTAGGACCAGATACTCACCTAAAGTCTACCACAGATGTGACACAGTAGTGTCTACAGACTAAGATTTTAGCCTCGTATGTAAGTGAATGGCAACTACACTTTTCTACCGAAAGAAAAGAATTAATTCACGCTAGAAATAGGTACAGCATGTCATCGGTAGAATTGTACTTCTCCATAGACATCTGTAACAAACTCAATATAGTACAAAAGTCTTACATGAAGCGCATCACAGATGCGTATTTAAAGCTTATTCACCAAAAGTGTAGTTTAAAATAACAATTCAATGTTGAGGGAAATTTAATAAGGTTAAATAAAAAGTTATTGTTTTTATTAGAATTACTTTTATTGGCAGCTTATGAGCTAATTATTAACCTCATAATTTTCTTAATTAGGAAATAATCCAAATAAATATGTTTATTTTTTCAAGTAATCAATTGGAGGTGAAACTTAGTTAACAGTTACCATACATCTTTTCGTTGATATTAAGACGCAACTAAAGCATATTTTTAATATCCCGTGAAAAGCAACTGTCGACAATCAAAACGCTAATTGCAAGAAATATTAATAATTTAATTTAAATCAAGATGTAACTTCAAAGTAGCAATGACGTAAGAATTTCTCACGTTGTGATAACTGATAAAACGAGGTGCAGCGTATATTTTTCCGCCTGGACGCGCTTCCAACCCTCGTCACTGTCACGACGTATTATCTGCGAATTTCATATTGAACTGCAGCAGTCACTTCTCGGTTTTGCTACGTGCGGAATTTTATAGCAATTTCGCGCTTGAATCTCGTTTGTTTTATCGACGAAATCAAGAATTCTAGAGCTACAGCTGGAAATTGCAGAATTTAAAAAATCATCGACTAAGGTATTCCAGCTATTGAGCAAATGTATAATTTACTAGAAACCGAATGCGGCATTCATTCGTGCGTGGATTAAAGGATAGGCCAGTTCTAAGAATCATATCATATTGTGATAATGGACAGCCTATGTCGAGCCCGGATACACAAGAATTTGGTGTACAAAATGTGGGGTTAATTTAAAACAATTGTTTTCGCGTTATAGATAAACAAAAAAGCTGTAGTTCAGTTGATATAATTATTTTTAAATAAACAATAGCTAAGAAGTAGAAATTTATTGTTTCACACAAAAAGAGTCTCCAATGTTCTTTTTTAAAGTAAACTTGCATCCACAGAGCTCATCTCTAAATTCAAAACGTGAATTAGCATCTTTGCGTGCCCAAAGATAGAGCCATTTGAGATACAACAAATTTACAGCATTTTCAACTTTGCTGGTGTCCTTGCATTAGATTGTTGGAAGTAATTACAATGACGCATAATCTTAGAATGGCAGCAAATTGTAAAATAGTTTTAAACAATTAACGATATGTATGGAATATTTACTATCATAGTGATCTTAGTGGTTTTCATACACGTCGACACGCGCGACTCTTTGCTGCGTGCTTTCAACAATTATTTGTTAGAAGTGCACCTTTATACTAATCAATTCCTTAAAAGCTATAGCCCTACACTCTTATTGCATTCAACGTCTAAGCGTGATTGATTTGAAAATGGAATTAATTCCATTAGGTTTTTTTTTTGTAAATTAAGATTGACTACTTATTTACCCATGAATCACGAAATGAGATTTCATTATATTAATTTTCGAATTATTTTTATAGGAATTTAATTTATTACATCAATGTAATTTTAAAATGATTACTCTGTTTTATTTAATAAGCATATGACTGTTACATTATAATTACATATATTTGACAGTTTTCTCATTAACATTATTTTGTAGATAATTTCTACTTTTAATAGAATTAGAACTGGATATAAACGAAAGAGAGCTATAAGTTTCTAAAATAATATAAAAAATATAAAATCCATTTATAACTTCAAACTTCTTTTTATATTACAGTAGTAGCAAAGGTACTTATAGGTCATTTAATGGTAATTAATCGCTGCAGTCCATAATCGACAATATTTAATATCAATCAGGGTAAAGTTCTACCTGCGGGTGCATGACAATTCATTTCTATTTCTGAGGACTAAGTTGGTCTCCTTACTTGTAAGGGTAACCGGCAACAGTTCTTCTAAAACTTAAAACTAAAAACACTAACGTTATTTTATAGATATCTAGACATAGAACACTACACACACAGGCAAACACAATCGAAGAAAGACTTGACGTGAAACGAACAAAGTCTAACACCAAAACATTAAAGATGTATAATATTACAAGATCACAAATTACGATTGACATCATAAACTTTAACATTGATCTAAAAGTATTTCCCGGAAAATGTATCTAAAAATCACTACGCATTTACAACGAGACCCTTTAAAAGAGTAAGGAATCGATTGCATGAAATTCACCTGAATCGCGTCATGTCAAACACGGTTCAAGACGGTTTTCTTGCATATTGTCCGACGCTACACCCTCGTCAACGTCACGCCTCATTGACCCTCCCGAATATCGACTGGGAAGCAATTTATTTTATATGAATCTTCGATCTCCTCATGATGCTGTCACGAAGTGGCCTTATTGATGGTGGTTAGCTAATACTTGTTCTAAAGACCGGTATTGTAATTATTGATTTATGATAAAAGCTATCAACAACATAATATTTTATTCATTTTACTACATAACGGCAAATGATTTGCGGTTTAGTAATTGCCGATATTTTGTACCGATAAAGAACTGTATGAGTAATTTCTCTGACACGTAGATTCTTTGATGATATTTTACCAGTATAGCAAGCGACAATTAGTATTTTGTACGTGCGTAACTGTGAAAAATGAAATATTTATGTTTGCCAGATATACGAACGCTGAGTGTGAGGCCAGTTTCTTCACCACTAGATTATCACTATGGGCGGCAGTTACTGTACTGTTCCGTATTGTTCAATGCACAACTGCTGACATGTAAAAGCAAAATACAAGGAAATTAATTTAACATTATATTATTTTTTAAATATCTTCTTTATATTTGAAAAAGTACTAATTAAGCCGGCTACACTTGGAAGCGAGGTGACCATCTTAGTCCTCAGGAGTAGCAACGAATTTATGTTCGCGCTCAGATAGAATTTCAGTCATATTTGT
>DWON01008791.1:0-11863 GCA_018251015.1 Phocides pigmalion okeechobee | reverse complement strand
TAAGGATGGACGCGGATGCGTTCCTACTCTTGAGGACTAAGATGGTCGCCTCCAATAATGTGCATCCGGCAACCACAAACTAGTACTACATAGTAGTAGACTATGTATAATTACGTTGTATTATCCTGGAACTGAGCAAAGACCAAAATAATAATAGTAAAAATAATATTTATAACCGTTATGAATTCATATTTCGCGGGCGATGCTGCAGGTTATCGTTTATTACGAATAAATAATATTTCAAACATTATTATTATTAATTAATTATATTTACCGATTAGAACATCGTTCTACTGTCTAAAAACCTACTTAACAAAGTAATCACAACTTTAGCTTTACGCTATTTTAATGTTTACGAATCGTTGGTAATATATTAACTTATAAGCACGTAAAGCTTATGACTCGTTCTAACTTAGTCTTCGAAGTCTACTAGTATTAAAATTGTGAAATTCATTTCTACTAACCGCAGTGACCATTAAATATTAGGTAGATGTGACACCGATCCTTTCATTCCAATAATTATTCAGGTTTTTACGTCCTTTTCGATTGGGATCTTCCACCAGGTGGCAATGGCGGTATCTGTTGTTGACAGTTGAATTTCGCAAATATGAAGTCATATTCTGATTCACAGTTTAGTCAAACTTTAGTGCTTAACCACTGTGATTCAATCATCAATCACCAACACAAATAGTTTTGCGATCATATTTTAAAGGGACAGGCAAACATAAGTCTGCTATTCTTACATTTAAGTTATTGTGTTTCGCATGTTCGTACTTCTGAGAATAAAAGATCAGTCATGACCGGCCATAGGGTTATCTGTTCAGTGATATAATTTTAAAACACAATAAATTGGCGTCTCTCGATCATGCAAAGTCAGTGCGTAAGCGCAACTAGTGTAGCGAGTGTGTTTGTGAAATTGTTTAACGACAACGAAAAATTATTATTCTTGTGAGTATTATTAAATGAAAATATTTAGTTAGGTACAGCGTTTTTGCAACCATCTATTTTTATTTTCTCTACCATTTCATTAACGTGTTACTTGACCTGCAATTATTTAGTTAACCAAGTAAATTCATGTTTAATTATCAATTCTTCTTCTTTATAATTATATAATGACATGTTTTGTATTTAACATTGATCTTCTCAAAATATCTTTATAAATTGGTGCGTTACGTAATGTTTGAAGTATTATTTATTTTGATTTCCAGGATATTGGTACGTCTTTTAAAATGAAACGCCTTATCTTATTAGCCGCCATGTCGGCTGTAGTCTTGTCGAAACCGAAGCCAGAAACGTATAGAGAAACAGAAGATTTTAAATACTCTAGAAGCTCTTCTGATGATGGACACAAATCTGGATTCTATGGTGCCCAGAGAGGTAATATGGGAGGTAACTACGAACGCGCCCATAACATGGATAATCTTGCACAACATCAAATGAGCGGTCTGGTAAGACAAGTCGACGGGGAACTTGGAGAAGGCGCTAATACAAGAACTGGAAGTGTATATACTGCAGCAAACTCAAGAGGGATATATGGATCCGGGAACTATGACCTTAGCAATCTAAAAGGTCGAAACTTTGCAGAGGGAGAATCAATTGGAAGTTCGCAATCGCATTCCTCTCTTACATCTCAAAATTCTGGATATAGAGGATATTCGTACGGTGGGATGAACAGCGCTGGATACAGTAGTAGTAGCCATGCACAAGACTCCAGGTACAGTGGGTATCAATCTTCAGGTCACGCAGATCAAAAACAAATTGATAACCTGCAGGCCGTTGATATGTCTCAAGGCCAAAGTATATATGAAAACGGTAATCAAGCTGGATATAATATGAACCATCGTACTCAATATGCGTCCCACGGCCAAAGTGAGCTCGATCAAACCAGTTCGAATCTGTACGGTTCTAGTGGGTTCAATGGAAATTCACAAAGACGATACATTACAACGCCTGTGAGAGTTGTATTAAGGCCGGGTGGTAGAGTGGCTATTCCTATTGGGGCCCCAACTTACGACGTGTCTCAAAGCAGCCTATCAGAAGACAAGAATACTGACGCTGAAGTTTTAAATCAACAGACAAATTTTAGACCCACAAATAAAGTTAAACATTACGAATCATCTTACAGTTACAAAAAAGAATGGGAAAAACATAACTCACAACCTGCAGATGTATCAGTTATTGTGCCCACTGAAAATCCTTTTCCAAAAAATAGTGAATTATACGATGATGCGCAACTATTGCAATCGTCAAAGGACCAGTTATCAAGTGCTAACTTGCAAACGTCGCATTTCAGCAATGAAAATAGAGAACATAGAGCTAATACGAATTCAGCTGCCTCGAGTCGGTCCAGGATCCAGTCAGGCTTTAACACGCAACAGAGTCAATCAGGTTTTAACGCCCACCACAGCCAATCAGGTTTTAATGCACAACAAAGCAGTGCAGCTTCTGATACTCATGCTCTTGCATACGGGCACGGTGCACAACATTCAGGTACATCAGCGGATTTAACAAGCGCTGCTGAAAATATAGATTTAAAGCCAAAAAGTTATCAATCATCGTATTCGTATCACAAATCTTGGGAGAGGCAAGGAGATCCTTATGTAATTAAACCTGTGGGAACTATTCCTAATGGACAAG
This sequence comes from Phocides pigmalion okeechobee, assembly GCA_018251015.1. Classification (NCBI taxonomy): domain Eukaryota; kingdom Metazoa; phylum Arthropoda; class Insecta; order Lepidoptera; family Hesperiidae; genus Phocides; species Phocides pigmalion. Next base: position 9,226 of record DWON01008791.1, on the reverse strand, counting down.
CGTCACAAAGATTGACGGCGGGACTGTCTAATAGCGCGGCGTACTCGTCTCACCAGTATGGTTCTCATTCGAGACAAGCACAACATAGTTACTCTGCCAATAGTGACTGCGATGAAGAAGGACATGTACGTGTAACTAGATCTTATAATACTGAACAACAACAACAACTTCAAAGTGAGTGGCAACAGGGAAAGAGAGAAAAGGAAAATCTAGAAGACTTAGGTCAAGAAACTGAGACCAAATGGCAGGACCAGGAGGATCTTGGACAACAACTACAACAAAATAAATGGGACAATCTGCAAGAATTAGGACAACAAACTCAAAACCAGTGGGATAATTTACAACAATTAGGACAAGAAACCCAAAACCAATGGGACAATTTGCAACAGTTAGGACAACAAAGTCAAAATCAATGGGACAATTTACAGCAATTAGGACAACAAACACAAGATAAGTGGGATAAATTGGAAGACCTAGGTCAGCAAACGCAAAGTAAGTGGCATTAGGTACCATAAGTCACAATTATTTTTCTTTAACACTGTCTAATTTATTAACATGTAAAAGTGAAACCAACAAAATAATTAAATAAATGTGAAGATATAATCCATAACAATTGCATCATTTCATTTCATAATTTACTTATTGTTAATTGCAGTTTTGTAACTTTGTGAACCTAAAACCATACATATACATACATTAACATAACAATTAAAACGCTAACGCTATTTTAAATAAAATGCGAGTTAGGGTATCTACAAGTAATTCATATTGGTCAAAATTGTATTACTTATCTTTTATAAATTAATCGATATACCTAAAGTAGTTACATAATTTTAATAAGCAATTCATGCTAATTAACTAACAGATATTGTATTCAAGTAAGAAATTTATTGTTTTTTAAACAAAATACAAGAATATATCAGTTTCATTATTGATTAGCATAATATGATTTATGTAGGATGGGATTTATGTTTGCCTTGTTGTTGTTTGCGTAAACACCACTGCTTATTGCGCGGCGCAACGCGCTTGCGGCATGTACACACCTGTTTTGTACATACAAATCTGATTGGATTACCGGCAAACACAAGTGCTGTATTTACATCGGCGCTCCAAAACTGAGGGCAGACATTACATCTGTATATTCGTAAATGATACAATGATGCTAAAAATACAATATTTCAGTAAATCGTCGTCACATTTTCAGTCTAGAGAAATAAGCTCCAACTTAGTGCCGCGTCCCGCAACGCTGTCCCAATCTAATATATAAGTGCCGCAATCAATGTTAAATAACATATCAAAAAGTTTTATTATTATAGATTAAATGTATATTGCAGTTGCAAATTCAGCAGTGTGACCAAAGCCAAAATGTGAAGCTTAAGGGTTTACAATATCAACCATAGCATTTACATAGCATTTTAATAATTCATAAATCTCTTTAGTAGTAGCTATAGACAATAACAAAAACCGGTTAAATGTTTCTTCTTCTTATTCATAACATAACTTTAACAAATGGGTTACCACTTTGGATATATGAATAAAGTAATCAATATTTACTAACATGTCACTTAAATATTCAATAAAGTTTATTTGTTTTAAAGTAAGCTTTAATAGGATACATATAAAATAATTAAATAAATAACCTATTCGAAACAAGCACGATAGAATAAAATAAACTCCTTTATTCCGTTAGTAAACAAAAGCTTTATTAACGAAATTACTAATACAAAACTACCTAGAAAGCTTATTTTTCAATGTAACCAGTAAAAATTAAAAAATGAAAACTGACTAGTAATTTCAAATATTGTATTGACTGAGTTAATAAAGTTTAATGTTGTTATATTGAATTAATGTTGTATCAGGGGACCTGGAACAAAGTCAAAGAGAAAACTTGGAAGATTTTAGCCAACACAATCAAAAGGAGGATGTACTTACAAATTTTGAACAACAAGCTAATAGTGAAGATCAGAAAAGTTACACACAACAAGAAAATCAACCTACCAATTGGGATCAAATATCTGACTTTGAAACTCAGAGGAATACAGCAAATATAGGTGATATTAATCCACATATCCAATCAGGGAATAAACAAGAAAACAATAACAATTTTAATAAACCATTCGTGTCAGGATTTGAACAAAACCCTTGGTTCCAAACCCAAGACAAAAATATTAATTCCAACAACTTTATGAAACCAATAATGGATGACAACTGTGAACATGATTCTCAAAAACATACAAATGAACATGTTCTTTTCAATGTGAACGGAAAACCCAATCTTTTTCCAACACCTTTCCAACCTTTAAGTAATACTGAATTCAGCCCTTGGCCTTATAACAACGAACAAAGTGCTTATTGGAACCACAATCATAATACTAACTACAATCACAGAAATATTTTTTGGCAGAACAATGAACATCACAATAAACAATTTGAACATCATTTTCATTCCAATTCCTTTTCTACAAACGATACTGAGACATCATTAAAGGGTTTGTGGGATAAAATTGATAATATCGCGAAAGAATATTCCGTAACAGATGGAAAAACAGACGACAAGTATTCTCATGATTATTCAAATTTCCATTCATATAATCAAAGAAATGATCATGTTCAAAATAATTTCAATTGGGATTATACGCCCGCTGGATATCCATACTTTGGAACACCGCCGATAAACACGGATAATAAAGAAGAAACAAATATACATCATAATTTATTTGAAGAAGAAATACCGAATAAAAGTACCACTGTAAAGCCATATAAAGTGCCATTAACTAATCCAAAGCCAGTAGAAAATGCAATTTTGCCTTTTAATGATCAAGACACACAGCCATCCCATCACGGTCAAAATATTCACTCAGACGATGTAGGGCGTGGTGACATTGGACCTGAAGAAACTTTACCTGAAGTCACCACGGGAAACAAACCAGAAAAAACACCAGAAGAAATTGAATCATTAAGCATGACTAAAAAGACGCCTAATGAAAAGCCAGATGATACTATAATTCAGTCAAACTCTACGAAAAATAAAAATGAAAATGCTACCTTCCTTCTGTCAATTCCCGTTACTACATCAACCTCTTTCATTAGCAGTACGGCAAAAAGCGACCAATTTCATAGTGTTAACCCAATACCCACAACTGAAGATTCGGTATTATATAACAGACCTTCAACATATCTGGAAAATCAAAAGCCACATAAACAAACAGTAGAAAGTGAAGAAATTCCCCAAAACATGGAACAACAAAATTTAGAGCAACAATCTGTTGATGACTTTGGTCAGCAAGTACAAAGCTCCTGGTTAGCCAATAACTTGGAACAAGAACACAATCAACAGGATATGGAACAACAATTTGAAGTTTTTCATCAAAACGAAAATGGCAAACCATACAAAAACCCAGAAGAAATTGAAACTTTAAGCCTTACAAAAGAAATGCGTAACGCAAATACAGACAACATTAATACACAACCAAATGTAATGAATAATATTGAGCAAAATGCTGATAATAATGTCAATATCCATGAACATCATAATGAAAATAAACAGCAAAGTTCATTTGCCATATATGAACCATTAATACCTACCAGCACCCCTTCTGTCCAAAGCAGTACTACAATTAAAAGCAATCATATTTATCATGTTAATCACAAGCCATCTTACAATGCAATTGGATTTAATAGTAAACCTTTAACAGAAACACAAGATCATAGACACCAAGAGCAAACAACAGAATGTGTAGAAACTCTGGAAGATGAACAACAACAATTTTTAGAACATCAGTTTACTGAAAACTTAGATCAACAATTACAAAGTTCTTGGGCTGGTGATAATTTGCAACAGGGGTATGATCAACAAAATATGGAGCAACAGTTTGAGGTTTTCCAACAACACGAAAACATGCAAGATCTTACTTCTTTACAAGATTTTGGACAACAAGCCCAAAGTTCTTTGCAATCATTTGAAAATATACATCAAATTGATAATTCACATACAGGAAGAGCCTTAAACAATTTTGAACAAAAGCTTTCACCACCACTACATTCTAGAGACATAAATATGGAACCTACATATACAGGTCTTGACCAGACGGATCACAATATTAATGGTCTACAAGAAAAACAGAACATAGAGGATAATAAATCCCCTCCTGAAGAAATATCGAAACCAGATTCCGCTCCAGTAGACCCAAATGCTGAAAACCCTGGTTTTTGGAAATCAGTTGGAAACAAATTCTCGAGTGCTAAAAATAAAGTATTTTCATGGTTCAAAAGAAGTTAACTACCAAAATCAATAACATAATCAAGTAGTAACATAAGAGTTATATTAAATTAGCTTATTTATAATAGTAAGTAATATTTATAATTAAAGATAGTAATTGTAAGCATGGTTACTTTTATTTAAACATACCTCAGGTAGAGAATTGTAGTATTTTATAAACAGTTGCTGCTGGACAGAATCTGAAACATTAAGCAAAACAACATGTTAATGATACTTTAATAATTTACTTATCACATATGGTTTATGTACTAGCCATTTCGGCAATAACACTTAGGTGGGGCACTCTCATTTATATCAACTCAGTGCTGCAGGTAACAGCATTAGACTGGAGCTGTTTTCTCTAGACTGGGGATGCACCAATAATTCATATAAATGTGTTTTTCAGCATCTATGTAGCGTCTACAAATATACAGCCCTTGAGTCCACCTGCTGTCTTGTAACATAGATTACGAGTAAACAGTACTTCTGTTTACTCGTAATCTATATAGATTAGTATTAAAAAACAAGTGTTTACAAGTCACATGTATGCTATGTAAAGTTAAACATAGCAGTCGTGTTTCCCAGAGTGAGTGTTAAGGCAAAATACTTCTATGATTATGAGCATCTTTTGGTCTATGTATAAATAAATAAATTGCAATTGCACAAAAATGAGATTATCAAATTTTAGCAGGAAGTAGGCAAGTTTGACTGAGGAGATAGCACCGTTGCATGAAAAATCCTCCATATACTCCTCTTCCGGAGAAGAGTGATTGCTGGGTACATTAAAAAGTGAGGCATCCATTTCAACCCTTAGGATTTGTAATGCACCAGAATGCATAAGAATTTGGTAGGACTTCAGTTCTATTTGAGGTTGTATGTTGTTGTACACGGCCTGCTGTGACTACTTAACATAAGGTGGCCTAGATATCATAATCACAAATTTTTAGAGAAATTGTTAGGAAAGATATAGGGCGCAAAAATGATTTAATACTTTATTTACATAAATTTACTTTATTTATATTTATTTACATATTCCGCACATAAATCTTCAAGTTATTACTTTAACCATGTGAGACACAGGTCTATATTCAGAACGAAGCAGGTTTAGTAAATGTGTTCATTGTTAGACTTCAGATATTCTTGAAGATATAATGGAGATATCTTTATCAGTCTCCTAATATGGTCTCTATAAGAAGACTTCATGGAAAATAAGTTATGTACGTATACAATATTAAACCACACAAAATCATAGAATAGGAAGCTGTTACGACTTCTTTATAGAAACATAGGAAAAGTCCGTAAAGCTTTTTTACATTATACAGTAACAACCAATATTATATAAATATGATGATTTGTAGAGAAGATACAATTACATGAAATGTAGCATGAAATATATATAAACCTTACCCAAATTTAAAGCATGAATAGGCTGCAACGAAGACATTCTGCAATCAAACTGTAGTCACAAATTTATACACAAACCGCCTTTCAGAAGTTCACCAAGTTATAAAGAAATGAGTATTTATTCTTCAAATGGCATTTATATAATATAACAAATATACGGTAAACTTATGAGAAAACAGATTTTATTTACAAGATGTACTACACCGTAAGTTTCGTAAACTAAAACAAGTTTCATATAATAATCAGATATAAAAGTTAATTAACATTGATATTATTGAGTTCAAAGTTTATTATTAAGGCTGGGATAAAACATTATATTTTATTTGAAATAAACAATGTAACAAAAAACAGCAAACAGTTAAATTTGAAGGTTAAAAACGGCGCGTAAAATGAAGTATAATATTTTCTGTAGTCTATAATTACCACAACTTGGATTTATTTCAAAAGCTATCAAACTCTGATTGGTTCGTTAGATAAAACTTATGTCAGATAAGTGACGTATGTTGATAAAAACACAAATGCAGATCACAATTTACTATGCTTGTATTTGGTAAATTCTAATGATACTAATATAATATAATTATTGCGGACGGAGTATCGGATGATTAATCAAGTAAATAAGAGAATAATCATAAGGCTGTAAGATTCCAATATTGGTTTATGAAATCATAATTTTATACTAATATTTATGTACAATATTTTATAATTATCCAATATAAATGAAATAAAAACCTAAAATCTCATTACGTTGCTACTGGATATTATTATCTGCAAATTCACACTTCAATGTGTATAACAAAACTCCCAGATTTAGTGTTAAATCCAATAACTACATAAACTTAACCGAAGGCACAGATATCATTAAGTTCATACTCAATATCTGTGGTCAATGACAGGTATTAGGTTTTAATAATGAGGACAACCCCTGTTTGTTACTATCGACAACAACAATTATAAATCTATCCAAATGTTTAGGAATATGTAAAAAACACATTTCAAACATTAAAGAAATAAAATGATAATAATATAACTAATGCTTATATACATATATGACTATAAGAATGTAAAATAATTTAAGAACTGAAATGTTATGATCTAAATAAAAATTACCACAAAGTAAGGCTATAAGGATGGAATCCAAGTCCATAAAAGTCATTAAGAAAAAAATAGGTATAAGTTTAAAAAAATACCTTTTATTTAAAAAAACGAAGATTAAAAAATGCAATATAAATATAACAACGTATAAAAACATTTGTAACAAGTATAAACACGTATTTATAACTTAACATTTAGGAAATCTTATTTACATCTTATTAAGTTGCGTTCCTTTTCTTGACACATAATAAAAAGTTCATTTGACATCGGACGACAATCGCCATTGACGTTGACGTGTTTGGTTTATTCAACAAACGTCAACAATTTTTACATTCAACATCAATCATAGAACATTTTGTAACTTGTACTATATGTATTGTTTTGTGTGAAGTGCATATTTCATGGTTCAGATAAATATTAAGAATTATTTTTAAAGTTTAGCTCATATAAATTTGAAATTTAATATGTTGATTTTCAAGGGCGCGTTAATTTCATTATCGTCAACGTATATTTTGTCGTAAGTATTTGTAAAGAGATTTAGCACAATAAAACAGCTGCTGCATGTTATGTTGCAAGGGACTAATATTGAAAATGAAAATTTTCAAATCAACAACGGGATACAGTAATTGAAAAGATAACATTTATGTCTTGTAAAAGCAGTGTTTACTTATAATTATTAGAAATAAACGATATTATAAGATTCCGCATAGTAACAGCGTACTTTCACTTAGTCACTTGAGTGTATAGCTTCTCGGTTGTTTTGTTTTTTTAAATTTTAAACTAATTTGCTTGTTTTTCAGTCTTTGCCTTCAGATTGTCAAAGAGACAAGCTCATTGGATACTGGCCTTGCTCTTTTGTATATAGTCAGCGGGGCATTAGGTGAGTGAAAATATATGTTAAAAAATACCTGAAAGTGCAGGCATTCCTAAAATTTTTAGACATTCATTAAATGTAATCTAAAAAGATAGGTACTGTTTAGGTTGACTATCAAAGTAATTGAGAGATTTTTCAGGAAATAAAGTGCATTTGTGGGGTAAATTTGGTTTGTGTATCAATGATTACTATAAATGTTTTGCGCATGTAAATCATAATCACCATGATTGATCATTTAATACTAACCCGGGGAAAAATATTATTATAAGATATTTGTTACTCACCTTGAGATATAATTTATTACTATTTCTATATAAAAGTGAAACATTATCTGATTATTTCTTTGACTTCCTTATTTCTGATTTGTACATAGAACTACAAGAATTGCAGGGCTCATTATAGGTTAAGTATTAGACTACTAATACTTAACTACTACCAAGTAGTCTTTCCTTTCTTCTCATATATATAATATAGTGTATATATTATATTAGAAGTGAGGAAAGACTGATAGTCACATTAGTTGAAATGACCCCCTTTTAATGCAATATTTTTAAAGTTACATCTTTTTTTATACCTTATACCAGGTTTCTAAAGGTATATTTCACAGTCGCAATGTCAGGTTAATACTTTGATTGCAGTGCTCAATTTTATATTAAGTTAGTGTTGCATACCGGGATGCTAATCTGGAGTTGTTTTCTTTAGACTAAAGATGTGCCGACGATACACACAAATCTTGTGTGTATTTAGTATCCATGTAGCATCTACGAATATACAGCTGTTGTATCTGTCCGCAATCTTGTAGCGCTAATGTAAACACAACACCTGTTTTAAATGTAAACACACACACAACACAACATAACACGGATTTATCATGCGAAGGGTGGTGAATTGAAGGCTTGGAGAATAAATACCCGGATAAGTTGTAAAGTAGAACCAAAGTCTGTTCCATATAATAGTTTACACATTCAAACACAATATATAGGGAAATGTGGGATTATATGAGTGAAAATATAAATTGAATAAACAATCTTATGTTTTAAATCATAGTTATGTAATGTGTTGATGGTGTGTTTTTTAATCATGTCATTTGGAATGTTCAGTGTGGTCTAACAATTTTTTTTTCAGCTGGCAAAATCATCTATGACCGATACCAGCAAATTCATGTGCTTAGTTCACTAACACCAAATCCGAATGTGACTTCCTTTGCAAACAGGATTGCTTCCTTTTCGGCATTTTTCTTGTCACTGGGCTTCCTGGTATACCTATTTTTATTCTTATTCAAGGTAAGAACATTTGTTTGATATTGACTTAATAATGTAACTCACTGAATGTTTCGGAATATGTCATAATCTCGATTCTTTGTTTGATACTATTATCACATAAAAAAAAAAATATATATAAAGATCATGTGGCATAGCAGTGACCACAACAGTTTCACAAGCTAAGGGTTCTGATTCCCATTCTCAGTTGTTTTGGGTGTCTGGGTTTTGGGTGTTTGTGTATTTGTCTATGTATGTGCTCATGGCATCTTGACACGGATTGTTAGTGTGGGGGCTATTAATGCGTTGAAAACCTTTTTATGTTACATTTTCTTC
>DWON01008790.1:0-11863 GCA_018251015.1 Phocides pigmalion okeechobee | reverse complement strand
GATCACTGAAGATATCGACCTCCGGTCTGAGCAGGGGGTGATGTGGCGACTTTCCGCTACTCGACAAGAGATGGCGCCACACGATCATGAATCACGCTATCGAAGTTTTCTAAATACCTGGCATATATACAAAACTCCGAAATGACACTACCGGAGCACGGCCGCTCCCCAGGCACGTCAACTCGCCTGGAGGGCGATCTCCCTTTGTCAAAGTTTGACAAAGTTTCCTCAAGTCTTCAACGGCTTTTCACCCCGTCCCTTGTCTCTCGCAGTCAAATAAACCGTACCAACTCCACGTCTGCATAATTCTTTGACTATACCAAATCCTATGCCTTTATTCCCACCAGTAACTACAGCCACTTTATTTGCCATGTTCAATCGCAAATTGAACTTAATGAAGTCGATTGTATTACTAATATTTAATCTTGTAGTCCTTATATTTGTACGTATTTTTTATCAATCTATCATCTATAATTAGTCTACAGTTTGAGATTAGATACGACAGCTCGTATGCGGAAAAGGTGGAACAAAGTTTTATAAAAATATTGTACAAATACATATGTTATCAATTATATCAATCAATAATACAAAGTTCACTCGATATAAAAGGCCATTTCATCGTTAAGAAACTATTTTTTTCCAGAACAAATTGGAAGGAACAGTACCTAATTTTATATAACGGGTACTCACGATTCGAACCAGTTGCATGGCTCCTGGTCACTGCGAAACTGCGGTGGCGGAGGGGAGAGGGGGGGCGGAACTGTGCGTGTGAGTGACTTAATTGTTATATAACATAACGTGTAAATTCAGGTTTAGAAATCTTTATAATTTCTCTTCAAGAATTACAGAAAATCATTTGCAGAGAAAAGAAAATATAAATAACAATAATATAAGACAGGCGCGTACAGAAAACAATTAGTCTTAATCTTAGTGAACACTCAAATTTCGCGACGATATTATTTTAAAAACATTACCTTGTTATTATTAGCTATTTTTATTTGTTTGTTTTTGTCAAAATGATTGAATCTTATGAAGAAATAAGAAGCATTTTAAAGTTTATTAAATTATAACGTCATGTACCTAATGCAGTGTCGGTAAGAGCATTATTATAAGGGAAATATTGGACTTTTAGTATGTTTCTTTGTATTGAAAACTACTACTTAATACATTTCCTATGGTCTACAAGAACGAAATCGTCAGTGAGAGCTAGAAAAAATATTTTCGTGAACTATATTCAAAATTATTTTTTACTAAGTTATTAAGGTAAGTCGCGTGACTTACAAGCCGACGGGTCGCTTGAACAATTTATAAGATTATAAATACCAATACCAAGTGTTGTGATTGCATCAAATTTATTTCTGCCGTCGGTTATATGTCTATTTGTTAACCCCGAATGAGTTTGTTCTATTGGAACTCCTAAACCGATTTTATTTAGTTTTGTGTTTGAAGACTTGTCCGAGTCCAGTTGTTGTTAAAACTATTTTGCAACAATCCCCCACCACAATGTATAATGGTATATATTTCAAAGCATGTACTATGCGGATAGGAAAAAGTGAAGAGAATAAAAATATATACCACTACCCATTTTGTTACCAACACGTGTTTCGTCCCAAAACGGAGCATCATTAGGGTAAGTTGACTTTGCAAGGGTTAATTGTCTGATACTATTAATTAACCTGTTAGGAGATTTGATCGAGTGTTCTTAGCTATGATTAAAGAATCCGTCTAGATATTTGAAGATCGGCGCTAGTTCAAATTCAAATATTTTATTTCATTGTAAGGTATTTACATACACTAATGAATTTCAGGGGTACAATGTAAAATCAGTACAACGGCTTTAAGCGCTTTGTTGACTAAGGTTGATCGAGAGAAAAAAGCCGGCGGAAAAAACTCTCGGCACTCTTTCTAAATCGGTCCTTGATCAGTAAACATTACACAGTATAACTTTAGAAAGATGGTGAGCACACGAGACAGCTAATCGTGTGTGTCAGAATCTTTCCACTGTCATCTGCTCACAAGTCTATTGTCCATTTTTAAACAAAATAGGTGCGAATTCTTCTGACTTTATTGATTTAAAATTTAGTGCCATGTGAATTCAACGATACTATAATAACATCAGGTTACCCTGACCAGATGATGCATCAAATGGAATCAGGATACTTGAGCTCGTTGGACTAGATAAGGGATTAGGGTTTTTTTTTTAATTCAAGAAACTTGTTGACATTAAGCTTTTTGCAAAAAATATTAATGACAAGCTACTTTACGTTACTATCATCTCTTAAAACAGTCTTATTTTAAGCTTTTTCAAAATTCCTTATTATGGAAAATAACTTAAAATTCAGCTCGTTTGCTACTTCCATTTTATAAACAAACACACACATACACACTAGCTAACATTGAATTATAGAAATTTCATGTTGTCGCAAACGGATTATTTGTATATTTTATAAACAATATTTGTATATATTTGATAATGTAAGAGCAGAACAATTACGTTAATCCGACAAGGAGTTTAAAAACACAAAAATCATGGAGCGTAATGAATACGAAAAGCATTAAGTTGGCTCTGTCCAAATATAATCCTCAGAGGTGTCACTCGAACTAATGGCCAAAAAAGTACCATTAACGGTATAAAAAGGTTAATGATGGGGATTAGAGCGAATGGCCAGTCGCATGCCAGTAATTGGTCTGTAAGGGCTTCCGAAACACAAAATGGTGGCATATTTACGTAAATGTTCATATTAACTCTTATAACTTCATCAGGCCATTTGCACGTTCATTTTTACTATATGTACAAGATGTCGAACGAACTTTTGCCTGAGGTATTCCCTAATTCCCTGATCGCTATGACTTAGCTTCATACAAATTAGCCTTCTAAGATCAGCGATTCTTTCAAGTTTTTTACGAACAGAACGCTGAAATATATTGCAGAGTATTGCATGATAATTCGCCACTTTTTGATACATTTAGTTCAAACATATCTCACAAAAATCGGCAATTAATGAAAACACTTGTACTAATCGACACATGTTGCAACATATTGCAGATTATTGCACCATCCGTGGCCACTTTTACTCATAAACCATCACGTTTAGTTTAAGACATATCTAACGAAGATCGGCAATTTTTTAAATCGCTTTAACTAACGGACATAAACTGGCACCTGAAATATTGCAGATTATTTATTACATAGGCATTCGCCACTTCTTGTCCATAGAATACCGTTACACAAAAAATTGTTAATTCTTCAAATATTTTTAGTTAACAAAGATAGAAATATCAGCCACCCGGCCCAGTTTCGCTAGACTAATAGAGTTTAATTTTACTTACATTTTTTTCCATCCAGTCATAGCCTACTTATAAAAACTAACAATTAGATGCATCTATTGCGAACAACGTCTGAATTACTGTATTGAATTTAACTATTATTTTTTTGCCAATTTAGAAAAATATCTTAACTTATTATAAATCAAAACCTTCCTCAGGAATCACTCTATCTGTTATTAAAAACAATGACAAAATCCGTCCAGTATTTTTTTAGTTTATTCCGAACAGACATACAGATGCAACGAAGGATTTTGTTTTATAATATTTAGATGTATTGCGTAGTATTGCATGATATTTCGCCACTTATTTCTCATAAATATCATGTTTAGCTTCAAATAAGATAGTTTACAAACTACAGCACAAACAGAATAGAGCGATCCATCACTGTTCTATAAATAGAGGATCGCGTGTTTCACCGCCCTCGGTCTAAGCAACCCTTTAGTGGGCGGATATTTTCATTTACTAGCTTCAGTCTGTGCATAGATAACTTCTTCGTAATTTGATGAGTCGTAGAAACCACTGTGTTTGTGTGGTAGTGGTAGTGTGTGTTGTAGTTTAAGTATTTTTCTTGTTTGTAACACATAATAGCCTAGTTACAGGTATTGTTGCATCAAAAATGACTTCAAGGAAATTTCATCTATAGTAAATTGCCTCTAATTATTTGTTGGTAATTTGTTGCTCTCCCAGCTCATGCGGGCAGTAAGAGTGGAGATTCATCATCATCCTTGTCATCAACATTGACTCGCTAAACACAACCCGCTAACAACCTTACGTTACTGGCCCTCGAGGTTACGGTTGGGAGCACATGAAAACGTATTTATTTAAAAGTTTTATCATGTTTAGCGACTTTTGTATCATTTTTTTTCTCCGTAATAATGTAATGTAATGAACATGTAACAAATTTTAAACGCAACTCACGATTGGGAGGTAAAATTTCTTTCTACTAAACATATCACTGCTTCCGACTCAAAGGGTGTATTTGCTATAAATACCAGATCGCGTGTTTCAGTTTGAACGCAATCCTGGGAGGAACGTTAATGCCAAGATTTTCATTTTCTATTTTTAATCAAAATAACCCAGTTTATTTTTTACTAACGTTAACTTGTGGTTTTACTTGCGAAATGTATATTAATAAGAATGCAATAAAGCAAATAGTAGATATATTTTTTTTCTATGAGAATAGTATCAAACAAGCATGCAAACCCCCTGATGAAAAGTAGTCGCAGCCCATAGAAATCCACGTACAATCACAAACACGACTGAAATCGTATCTGAGCTCAACGTTGCTACTCCTGAGGACAAAGATGCTCGCTTCGCTTCAAAGTATAGCCGGCAACCGCATCTCTCCAACAGAAACACAAGTAATGCTTTACGGCGGACTATGAGAGCAGCGGTGGAGATCGAACTATAGTTCTTCCACCCTTAAATCCCCAGTCACTCATCAAAAATACCTGGTATCCTGGGAACTATTGGGGATTATATGAGATTTCCATCAACTAAAAAACCCTCGGTGACCTCTTCCTGTCCTTTCAAAGGTACGCGGAAAACATCTTTCGAAGGTACCTAGCATCGTGAGAATAATCAGGGTTATGAGTAATCCTCCATTCATTAAAAGTCCTTCTATGGTGGAGAGCACCAGGATCTCGAAAAGAAGACAACTGGTATTCTTTATCACGATGCCCCAATTGGGCACATCACGAAGAAGCTTCCTCGGTTCCTCGGGCATCGGTCTGGGTCTTCGTCTGTATGGGACGAGTCACATCGACTTCCTTGCGGCGATCATTGCAGAACCCATGCTCCCACTCTTACCACTTCCAATCATGGAAGATTCCTTCCTTGTCGCCTCTTACGGCAGGAAATATCGTAGCGTTATTCTGGTCCACAGGAATATTGGTGGTGGAGCTGCTGGTTTAAAATTGAACAGGATGCCTAGTAGCTCGTATCTTCACAAATCTACGATGTAGCAGTATGTTGACGTATTCCACCAAGCTATCCCCAGTACCCCTGTACCCTTGTACCCAGTTACCCCTGAAGTGACGATATTAGTTCGAAACATTTGTGATCGACTTCAGGTGTGATTCTGTAAGGATTTGTATACGGGATGGTTATTTGTAAATGTATAAATTCCGCGACAATATTATTTTAAAATTATAAGTAGTCAAAGTAAATTCCGCCATGATGTTAGTTTAAAATCGTACAAAGAAAAAAAAATCCACGATAATATTAGTTTAAAACTTACGACCCGGCCCAGCTCCGCTCAAGTAAGAGAGTTTATATTTATTTACATTATTTTTCTTTCATACATGCATCCAGTCATTAGTCGTAGTATATTGAATTTAACTATTTAATTTCTCGCCGTTTTTACAAAAAAAAACTTAACCTATTATGCCTCAAAACCTTCCTCAGGAATCACTCTACCTGTTGTTGAAAACTGTGAGAAAATCCGTCCAGTACTTTTTCAGTTTATCGCGAACAGACAGAAAGAGGCGACGGGGGACTTTGTTTTATAATATCTATTTAGAGATCATAGTCAAATGCTAAATTCCGCGATTAGACTAGTTTAAAATTTTAACAAAACTATTTAAATCCTAAACAGTGTTTTGGTTTCGTGGTTACGTCAGTTTAATCCCAAATTTAACTTTCGGATTACCAACTTAAGTTAGATTACAGGCAGATTTATAACAAGTTTCGTAACCAATTGTTCGTTGTAAGGAATCACGCCCCGGAAAACCTTCGCGTGGGACCGAACGATAAAAATCTGCAGATTAATATGTACTCTATTTTTGAAAGCATTGAGTTGTAATTGGGTTATCGCGATGCAAAATGTTTAACTATGTTCTGTTTGAAACATGGGTCGATTAGTGTTCGTACTTGCATATTTAAGGTGGCTATTAGCTTACACCTTCGATAAATAAATATGTTATTTAAAGATTTATGCATATAATTTCTTATATGCAGGGTTGCAGAACAAGTTCCGGGAAAAGTTTTCAAAACCGTAAAACTTACGAAAAATTCAAGACGCCAATATTGAAATAATCTGTATAACGTAGTTTCCGAACGAAAAAAAAATTGCCACCAATGGTCACCCATCCAAATCCCGGCCGCGACAGACGTCGCTTAAGTTTTCCGATCGTTCATTATGCACAAGTAGCGGATAAATTCGCGAACAGTATAAGTAACGTCGTTTAATTTGACAAAAGTAACAATTACTGCAGTAATTAAGTAAACTATTCCAGCCCAAGTAAAGCGGAGCGAGGGTGAAATTTTAATTAATACTGGCAATTCTTGTTCTTACACAACGAGATATTGTTGTTCTTTTAACAAATTAGCGCTTTCTAGCCACGCTTTTGTTGTATCGTCAGCAGAAAAGTCAATAATTTACCTACATTTTTATCACATATATGTTTATGTAAAGTAATCCATCCAAACTTCGATACTTATATTATAAATGTCAATGTAAGTTTGTTTGTTACGCTTTCCCGCCAAAACTACTCAACCGATTATCATGAAACTATGTACACATATTCTTAGAGGTGTTAAAAACTACATAGGATACTTTTTATTTAAAAAATTGCCAGACATAACTAAAAATTGTATATTTCTTGTTATTTTGTTCTATAATTTATATTCAATAACAAACTAATTTATTCTTCGAGGTCAGGGCCCAATTTATTGTATAAGTTATTACTCGCTGCAATGATCTTTGATATTAATTTAAGGGCTTCAACACAAGCGAGGCCGAGGGAAAAATCTAGTAATAAATCAACTAAAGAAATAAGTAAGACATATTTTTGTTAATAAAATACATGTATATCTTATTTTTCTTATTATAATAATAAATATATTGCACATATATGATACACACTATTGGAGGCAACCATCTTAGTCCTCAAGAGTAGAAACGCATCCGCGTCCATCCTTAAATAGAACTTCTATTCTATTTGAGATTGGACGTGGTTGTCCATAGGCTGCAGTGACCACTTAGCTTCAGGTGGCCTGCATGCCCGTTTCTTACTTTTTCAATATAAAAAAAATGATACACCCTCGGTTAAATCGTACAGAATCTACCATGTTTGTAGGTACACTACAATACAATATAATACACTAACTAAACTTAATAAATCCCATTAAATATTATTGTACATTTTTATGTGAGAAGAGTAGCAAACGTGCAAACCACCTGATGTTAAGTTGTCTCAGCCCATAGACATCCATGTCCAATCACAAACACGACCGAAACCCTATCTGAGCTCGAGAGTAGATGCGTTGCTACTCCGGAGGACTAAGATGATCGCTTCGCTTCAGTCATGACGAGAATTTAGTGTAGTCTGTACATACTCGGATGACTCGTAGAGGATCTACCAGTCTGCCTCTACAATGCAATAGAATATAACTCAATATTTATGTAACTATTGTAATTATAACGCAAACAAATCCGTTTGTTTTTTATGTGAGAAAAATAACAAACTAGCGTGCTTCTGATGTTCGCCGCTTCAAAGTATAGCTGGCAACCGCATCTCTGCAACCGAAACTAGTAACGCTCTACGACGGATTATGAGAGCGGCGGTGGTACATCCCCAGTAGAATTATAATTCTCCCACTTTTAAAATATTATAATTATTTTACATACAATACAATAAAATACAATTATTGCAATTAAAATGTAAATAAATTCAATTAAATATTATTGAACATACGATAGAATACTAGATAAAGGCAGCCTTATTTCTCAGGTAGCGATCGTCCAGACAACCTTTGGGTAGAAGATAGAAAACGTTCCCACTACACCAGGTACCTTAACAGGTTTTTCCCCGAAACAAAAGGCGGTATAAAAACATTAAAATATTTTTGTAAATATAATCATGTCAACATGAGCGATGTCTGAAATGGTCCTTTCATTTACTTAACTATTATTAGCGTTCGTAAAACTGTCGTAAAATATAAACTGATAGTCATTCAAGAGTATTTACTACGATCGTAAATTTTCTTATTGCGAGCTATTGTACACGCTGCTATATTAGTAATGCTATCATTGTACTTAAAATATCTGACGTGGTCAAGGTCATATGGACATCAACATAGACGAATATTTATTTCGGTTGAAATGCGGTTCGCTACTGTACGTTTCGTTTTACATTTGTATCCCTAATTAAAAAGTAATACTGTAGTAAGCAATCATAGTAAATTGCACCACCTATGTCTACCCCTTCAAGTGTTATTTTCGCAACGAAAGGTAGCTTATATCAGTCTCCAAGTTCTTATTTATCTCCATGTTAAAATTCACCAAAACCGGTTTAGCCGTTGTTACGTGAAAACTGAACGTACATTTATACATACCTTCGCATTTATAATATTTGTCTAAGGTTATACGTATCTATCTATCCATGGCCTGAAGCGACAACTTAACAACAGATGGCCTGCATGTTAGTTCACTACTCTTCAAACGTAAAAAAGACTTAATATTTCACGAAGAAGAACCTCGCAAAGGTAAAATAACGCGCCATTTTGATAAAACAATTAACAATATTAGAAACGTAGACGTAACGGTAGAAAATTAGTAAATGTTTCGAGGATTATTTTATTAATAAAATAATTGAAGATAAATATTTAACTTTTAAACACCTATTGTCCCCGCTCTATTGTTCCCTGTTTCGAGACAATTAGACAAATAGACAAATAAAAACACTGAACAGAAATCTAATCAATATTACGTCCGTCTGGCTTGAAATCGAACCGAACTGTTTACTTGACCGTTATAGGTAATGCTGAGCCAAGCACGTAATTAGGTAACAATAAATAATTTTAAATTTATTTTAGTAACACTTTCCCTGCGGTGGACAACATTTCTGTGTATTGCGGGGTACAAGGCGCTTGCGGCTTTTACACACTAGCCTGTTTGGTTTACGGGCGAACACAATTGCTATTTTTAAGTCGGCGCTATAAGACTGAAGGCGGACATAACGCCTGTATATTCATGGATGCTAAAATTACAATATTTGTGGGGATTGTCGGGGCAGCTTCAGTCTAGCGAACGCAGCTCCAGTTTTGTGCAGCCTCCCGCAACGCTGACCCGATCTAATATACAAGTACAGCAATCAAAGTGTTAGGTCAACACGACGTCGCAGCAATCCGCTACCACTATGTATGATCGTACATTTAAATGAAATATAGGAAAAAGTGAAGAGAGTAAAAATGTGTACCGGTAAATTATTATAACGACATCTACATATTTATAATCGTGTCATTCATAGCGTCGAATAAAATTATAAGGTAGCGAAAACTTTTTTCGAGGTTTGGACAAGAACAAGAATATAACATTTTCCGAACATAGGACAAACATCGGGTTCTTCAAGAACGATGGCAAAAACTCTTCTTCAAAGTCTAAAAACCTGGTATGATGCCTCTGATGTTGCGAATATCCCTATGCAACGGTGACTTTTCCAATAAAAACCTGTCTGCCTTAACTTTGCTAGGTTTAACAAATGATCAAAAATAAAAAACCCTGTGAAAAAGTATAATTAAAAATATACCTATAAAAAGTTTAATTAAAAGTACATATAAAAATAAATAAAATAAAAAGATACTAATAAAAATTAAAAGATAAACATACAGAAGATTAGAATAAAAATTATACCTAAAAAAAAAGTTATACATAAAAAAAAATTACACCTTCATAAAAAGGAAAATAAAAATAAAACCTACAAAAAAATAAAATTAATATACAAAGAATAAGTAATCGTTATTATTTTAATTTAGTTACTTTCGTTTAATGTTATTTACTTTTATGAAATAAACTTAAAGATATGTCGTTTAAGTTTTTTCTATAAAAATAAAAATATTCGATAAGTTATACATGGTTTTGATTTCTTCAAGTATAAAAACAACGACTCACCAAGCCAAGCGTTTACTGACCTTAAAATCCTTGAATCTGAAACTTAATTCGTATTAGCAACACTACAACTTAGAACTCGCATGCATTCTACAGGATACAGGGTCCTGCGAAACCTTCCTATTTATTACTCATAGTATCCTGTGATCTAAGACAGGACTACCATCCGGCTATACTATAAATAATTCCAAAAGTTGGTTTTACCCGTCAATTGGTTCTCTTATTAGAGCATAAGAATCTGATCAGTCGCTAAATTTCACATAAATATGGTAAACCAGCTTGTACCATTTATAAAATGTCCTTAAATTGCAATTATCACTTAAATGACAATTAAAAATTGCTGACCGTTGCTATCCATGGGTGGCAATGAACACTCATTATCAGATGAACTGCATGCTTTTTAATATAGTAAATGTTTAGGAAAGATAGTAAAAACCATCAAATATTTTCCTTTTTCTATTTGAAAAACTTGAATATTTCTGTTTATTAAAAATCTAACTTCAATGGTCTATGATGTCCATATTTACTGTGTATATAAAGAACACATGTTGAGTAAAGTAGACAAATTTTCGAATACAATATGATTACTCAAGATATTAAAATTGATAGCGTTACTCATTTTCATAGTCATTATAATTTTTTTATCTCAAAAATAAACTTTCTCGACCTAAATATGCCATGTCTATCTGGGTGAACCGTTCCACAAAATAAAAAATTGTTGATCACTACACAATTGGTAAATAACATTTTGGTGTTTTTTTTTTCTAAAAAGCTACATTACAATAAATAAAGAATTATCACTAACCAATTTCTACATACGGAAATTTACTATTTAAATTTACTACGGAAATTTACTTAATTTAGAAAAAAAATACTCTAGGAACCTAAACTTTAGGAAGAATGTAGAAACAACAAGAGCACGCAAAAACAACACACGACACGAAATACTCACTTCTCATACGCCTCCACCAACTCCTTGACGTTCCTCTCTGTCTCCTGCGCGGCGTCCCGCGAGTGTGGCTTCAGCAGGTTCACGACAAAGTCCGCGTGCTCCAACAAATCGTCCCGGCTCTCTTCTAATCCTGACACTTCGCTTTGCAGTTCCTGCAGAAAGAGATGGAAGATGGTCAATCAATTGCGAAAGGAAAGAGACATCCTGACCAAGAAGAATATGCTTCAAAGACAACTCTGAATAAGAAATTAATATAAAGATCTAATCTAATATCTCTATTTAACACAACCTCTCAAGAATGTGGAGTGAAATTCAAAATCATTTGTACAGTTTTCCTCTCTTCTCCTTGTCCTCTCTCTCTTCCCTTCACTCTTTCATGCTTCTTACTGACTCCTACCCACCTATCTAACTCTATCGAAGTTTCTTCCCTCTAATCCGATACTAGTGACGTCAGTACACTCTATTTCTCCTCCTGTAAGGAAGTTCATCAGCTCACCTGCAACGCGTGGCGTGTGTCGAGCGCGCGGCGTCGTGTCCGCGGGCTTGCGTCCAGCTGTCGCAAGCGATCATTAGCGGCGGTGACGGCTGCAGCGAGACTCCCCCGCCCCCCCCCCACCCGCGGCCCCCCCGCCTGTGCCCCCATCATAACGTGGTCCAGCAGTTCGCTGTTGAGGAAAAGGACAGTCTCGATGACC
>DWON01008789.1:0-11863 GCA_018251015.1 Phocides pigmalion okeechobee | reverse complement strand
TCTTACGATAGGCAGGAGATACCGTAGCGCTATTCTGGTCCCGCGCTACAGGGACAGAATTCTTGTGACTTCATACTTATTAAATTATATGTTCTTAACTGCATTTTGCAAAAACGTTAAAATAATTTTATAACTTGCACACCATCACATTAAGCTAGCAGGATCAATGACCTTTAAATGCGATCTCCACGTAAAAATAAAAAGTACAGTACAGCGAAATTATGGAAATGATTAATTTATGTTATATTCAAGTGATTGATTTATTATTTCTCAAGAATGTCAATAAACTTTAATTATTGTGTTTCAGATCTGTCGGGCTTAAAGTATTAGACACATCTTTTATTGTAGGCGTGATCATGCTGTATTTTTCATTACCCAAATAAATAGTTTTTAAGGTGGGAGAACTATAGTTCGGCCGGGAGAGGTACCACAGTCACCCTCATAATCCGCCGTAAAGCATTACTTGTGTTCCGGTTTGAGAGGTGCGGTTGCCGGCTACACTTTGAAGGCAACCATCTTAGTCCTCAGGGTAGCAACGTATCTACGTTCGAGCTCCGATAGGATTTTAGTCGTGTTTCTGGTTGTACGTGGATGTCTATAGCCTGCGACTATTTAACATCAGGTGGTTTGCATGCTCGTTTGCTTCTTTTGTCGAGGAAAAAAAAAAGACAGTAAGGAAATCTTTCTACCGTTCGGCTCGATTAAGTATCAAGTGATTGACTGAGAGACCGACTCGCCACGGTCAGTGCGTAGAGAAGACCATCATCGCATATCGGATGACAACTATTAGCCTTCCGGATTATACATTATGCAGGATACCATACGGAACAACTTCCTTGTGATCCGTATGACATACGAATATCCTGAGATTAATCATATGATAAAGATACGAATACCAGGAAATATACGTACTTTCGTGTACGTAATATCTTTTATATCATAATCTACTTACCTACATGTATTAACAGACCACATGTGGTAAATGATTTCTGCATCCATATAAGTAGATAGATATCTAACAATAAACACGAGTGACGTTCGTATTTGTTCTTGTAGGTCTTTTATGGGATTTTGTCACAAATTCCGATTTTTTTTTATTTTTGATATGTAGTAGTTCTTGTTAAAGTTTTGGATATCCATAATAATACTACGTAATATCAAATGATATAAAGTGAAATTAATGTTAACAGAAAATTCAAAATTATTATATATGTTTAACATTTCTGCAAGTGCTTTGAAAATGTATTCTTAAACTGTTTGATTTCATTAAAATAAGTGATTTACTTTCAAAACTGAAACTAAACAATAAGAATTTCAAAAAATCTGTCAATTGTATATTTATAAGTATTTAAGTACGGTTTACAAACCTATAATCTGATGTAAGATATAATAATAAAAATGCAACTATAAGACTTAAAAAAATTAAAACTTGACTACCAAAAATTTCAATCCAACTACCTACTGCACTTACCGAAATAATGTCTATGCTTTAGCTGCAGTAATTATATAAGAATTTCAGTGTCAACATGCCAAATCGACCCATGGACATTATGTTATTTTTAAGGCGACTAACTTTCATTTTAACGGAACCACCGTTACTTAACCAAATTGTTTCAGTATTTTGGTTGTTAGGATGAAACTTAACATAAATATAACATACTGTCATAATTATCTTCTTAAATTATACTTTTAAAAACGTATATAATGTGTTAAAAACCTAATCCATTTCGGTTTGCTATAGTTGTGTGGTAATAAGGTCTTGGTAGCGATTTATAACTAAAACCCAGTAACACAGATATAGTATCTTAACAAGCAATCGTAACGCATACTAAAGTTCGTGGTGTAGGGCAATCCAATTACAGCTTACATAAACTGGGCTAAACGTAATAGAAAATCGAAGTAAGCCATATCATATGCAAGGTCTTTGAACCCGTCTAATTTGATTTAAACTTATGATATCCGAACTTTAAACAGTTCATAATAGGGGCACTTGGAGCTAGTTGAGAGTCGCGGATCCCTAATGTTGTCTGAGGACTATTGTGAAGCGAGAAAGGGTCCCGAACACACTAGAACCCAGTGCGCAAGCGTGATAGTACAAGGGTGACAGACAGAACTGACAGTGTGAACCACGCGAGCGGCTTTAGTAAATATTGCTCTGATTTACCGAACGTTTACTTAGAACTTGTGTGAGAAATGGCCGAGAAGAAACCTATCGACAATGCGGAGACCATAGGACTTTTAGAAAAAAAGGTCAGTGGTTTTTAAAGTAATGTCAAGCAGAGGTCATTTGATGAGGGTGGTCTTGACGCAGGCGGAGGTCTTAAGGTCGTATTTCGTGGGTTCCACGAGAAAATTACATCTTGATTACGTGGTTACAGACAATTTTACTGTAATTGCTGTGCTTTTTTGTGTATTATTTCTCAGTGCATTTATAGTTTATTTTAGCGTTGCACACTTAATGTAACTGTGGTTATTATTACGAAATTTTATGTATGTTTTTTACATATATCCTTCAATCTTAATCAACTTAAGTATATTAATATGCTGTACGATTAAATAGAATGATAATACTATAATTATTCCCTAGTACCTAATTACCTATGTACCGATTTCGTTTTTACAAAATATTCTTCAAACTTTCGGACCTGTTACCTAATTGTAACCAGGTAATCTATAGTGTAACTTTAAATGGAGTTACAAGTATTTTTCTCCTTTTCTGTTAACAAGATTATCATGAAAAAATGCAAATAATTGCAAGTAGTGCGATTTGATACAACTTATAAATGTAAACTTGAATTTGAAAAATGTTTTTCACCTGCCTTTACACATTGGTTTTAAAAATGTAAATAGTAAATATTTTCATATTATACTTTTATTATAATTACAGTATTACGAAGAAGTATTAATCAGCCGGGTGTACCTATATCCTAGACAATCTAACCTGGCGAAAAAGTATCGTGTAGACCCGAATAATCTATCTGTTTCCCTCCCTCGATAAGAGATGCTATCTTTCTGTGTAAATAATTTCTGATATCAAGGATACCCTTTGCCTGGGATTGAACTAATGGTTATAAATACCATCCTGTATCTTGATTAATAATATTGAAGTAGCAAACGAGCACCCCCATTGGTGGTAAGTGGTCACTGCCGCCCATCAATTGCACCAACTTTACACAGAACAGGAGTCCCATTTGAAGCCGATTTTATGATCGACTATATGTCGACAATATTTAATGGTTGCTACTCTTGAGGACTAAAATGGATAACTCATTTGTAAATTAACCGGCAAACACACATTTCTAAACAGTTTTACATTAGGAATAGATGTGTGGCTACGTTCCTGGTAGAGTTTGAACAAAAATGTTATGAGAATTACGTTTCATGATCTCAAGAAATTAATAAATGTGACGTCAGTTAAGTACTACATACACACGATCGCGTAGAGACGGTAATAATTGTTGCTACGTAGAGTTATAATTCAAGTATTAATGTTTACGCGTTAAGTATTAATGTTTTAATGTCTGTTTAAGTATTAATGTTATAATATTATTTAAAAAATAAGTCTTAAAATAGGGGGGAAGTAGTTTTTTAAATGTAGATAATGACAAAAAATGTGTTGGTTGATTTTTAGGTTTTGGTACTAATACATTTAATATTTAATATTATATATTGTAATTTTTTTTCTGTTGCCGATTCTTTTAAAACTTTTGGTCTAATTTAAATAAAAAGGATTGTTTACAATTTTTACAAGACAAGGGTGCTATTATCGATTGAATAGTAAAACCCGCTCATAGGTAACTTTTTATCAAATTAGTCGCACGATTGATCGACGCCGTTGGTGACAAGAAGGCTGATTCATATCTCGTGCAGAGAATTGCGATCGCTATTCGGTGTGAAAATATGGCTAGCTTTCTTGGTACTACGTTGCGTGTATAGCTTTCCCTTTAGATTGTTTAGGGTAGGCTTTTTTTAATTAGTTCCACAATAGGATTGAGAATCCTTGAGTTGAGTGCGTCATGGATACATACAAAGTGAAATACCTAGACCCACACCCCGAACAAAGACCTAAATTAATCATTAAGATGTCTGTCTGTCCGGGAGTCGAACCCGGAATTTCCTGCGTATTGGGCAGTGGATACTGCTGCGCTGCAAGTCGTCATTACAGTTAAACTTATTATTGTCGCAATATCGTAGTAACTAAACAAACGGACACTGATATTTACTTTTCAATTAGCGTTCTGTCTCTAACACAATTATTGTGGGTAACTGGAAATTTTATCAGAATATGTTTGATTATTTATTAGAACCCCACGATGATTAATGTTTATTATTTGTTAACAAAAGATAGCAAACGAACATGAAAACCACCTGACGATAAGTAGTCACAGCTCATAGACATCCACGTACAACCAAAAACACGACCGAAATCCTATTTGAGCTCGAACGTAGATACGTTGCTACTCCTGAGGACTAAGATGTTCGCCTCGTTTCAAAGTATAGCTGGCAACCGCACCTCACCAACCGAAACAGAAGTAATGCTTTACGTAGGATTATGAGAGGGTCGGTGGTACTCACATATACATACATACTTAATAAATATATCAGATATTCATCTATGGGCTGCAGCGACTTCTTAACATCAGGTGGCCTGCACACTTGTTTACTACCCACGTAAGAATACATGTTTTACGTCAAAGCGGAAAGATGCATCAGACTAGAGAATGTTAACACATTTGAGCAAATATAAAGCCATATTATAAGTAATAAAATAAATATGTATTAAGTTGTACACGTATTTTTACTTTTAAATATTTACTCAACTTATTTTCACATTGCAGTAGGTACTCATAAGCTTAGCATTTGTTTTGTTTTAGATTGTGTGTCTATGGTCGATTTGTTCCTCGGAACGATTTGTTCAGGTCTAGATTAGACCTATATTTGGAAGAACAAAATATGCATTTGCTTGTCGGACGTTGTGAAATAAATCTAAATTTATGGTCGGGAGAAAAGACGCATCACTTGTCATTAAAATGCCTTTTCTTATCCATTTTAGAATAATCAAAGTCAGAGATTTCAAACAGACTATTATAAAATAATAATTGTCTTTGTTATTTTGGTTAGTAAAATGTAATTTTATTTATGATTGATAGCATTCACCGCAGCTTTTTATAATTTTTTAACACTCAATTATTATTATTTAAATTTTAACATTTTTTTCGGGAAGAATATACATCTATAAACGCATTTTTTTATTAAAAATATATTTAAAAAAATTGTAACAGAGACTATATATGTAATTGTTTACAAGTTATTAAGTTATTGGAGCTTATGTCATATTTATAAAATGCTCCAAAATGTATGTGATAAAAATGCAAATATATCACAGTATTGACAAATATTATCATTCATTTTAATTAATAGCGCTGTTTTTAAGAACTGCTTATGATATCTGAATTAAAATATTTACATTTTTGTGATTAACTCTAGCCTTTGACCCAATTTACGTAAATTTATATAATTTATTCAAGAATCACAAAATGGACGGTCGATAATTTGTAAACAATGAATTTTTTTTTACTAAGTACCGGGTACTCATGATTAACGATTTTTGATTGCCGATATTTCGGACCAGTTTCGGCATGTCCACGAGTCATGCAACGGATTCGAAATATCGGCAATCAAATATCAAAAATCGTTAATCATGAGTACCCGGTACATAGTAAACATGTGTAAATTCCGCGATAATATTAGTTTAAAAAAATATTTGCTTAACAATATACAAAAATAATAAAGCATGTAACATAATATAATTGTTAGCCAATTTGTCATCCCGGAGCGGCTTAAGGACAGATCCTACGTAACATTTAGGCCGATTGCGTCATTATGACTTATACAATTCGGGAATTGTACGTAGGCGTACAATATACCCACGCATGCTTAATTTCAATTTTTCTTTTATATTGGTAAAGTAGCAAACGAGAGTGCAGGCCACCTGATATTAAACCGTCTCTGCAGCCCATGGCCGTCTATGTTCAACTACAAACAAGACTAAAATCCTGCCTGACTTGCATAGATGCCTTGCTACTTCTGAAGACAGATCGCTTGTAAGTGTAGTCTGTAACCACACATCTACGACCAACACGATAATTGTTCATGGCGGATCATGAGAGCTGGCGTGGTACCGAAAAAGTCGATCTATTTCTACCACCACAATAATAATGACTATTGAACTACGTTTTAACATACATGAATGGACAAAAACTATAAGAGTTTTGTTTTTGTTATATTTATAGACATTTTGTTTCTAATTTAACAATTTGTGTTGGAAATAAGCGCTTTATAATAAAGACGGATCTATCTTTAGAAGGAGACAAGTATCTTCTAATGGATAGATGGGAGACATCCTGTTTGCGTATCGTGCTCAGGTCAGCCCGATGCTCCCACGCTGTTACACTGAAGAATGTATTGTTTGTCGTTAGTGATTCTTTGTTTGATTGTATATTGTTTTTAGCGAAACAGCAATAGCCGTTCATTATTGGTTAAACAAGGATAGCCCAGTTTTTAGGGAAGATTTAATCAATACATTTACAATGATGAAAATCTTAAAACTAATTATAATTAAAGCCTAACCTAAACAATCTAAAAGGAGTCCGAGCCCATGCGGCATGGCATACAATGTAATTTATTAACTATCCAAAACAATCTCAAGAGGGTAAGTTTTTTTACGTCAGGAAAACCCGGATCGGCTACCGTCCGCCACGGGGTAATGGAATATCTGACTCCAACCGACTGAAAACCTGACGTTTGTCCATCGCGCCATAGAGTGGCGTAGTCACGGGAATACCCGCTGATATGCATGGCTTGTATGGTCTTCGATAATATCATATCGACAATTCCATCTATGACTAATAACCGTTGCAGGCGGCAAAACATACCTTCCGAAGCAAGAGCGTGCTTGAAATTTTGCTAACGGCTCCATCCAGCTCCTGGCCGCGCCCGAAGTTACTTCCCTTAGTTGATCGTATATCATTTGGAAAAACTACAATGCGATAGCGTAGGAACCACCGCCGGCCTCATAATCTGCCGTAAAGCATTACTTGTGTTTTGGATGGAGAAGTGCGGTTACCGGCTATACTTTAAAGCGAAGCGAGCATCTTAGTCCTCAGGAGTAGCAACGTATCTACATTCGAGGTCAAATCGGATTTCAGTCGTCTTTGTGGTTATACGTGGATGTCTATGGGCGGCGACAACTTAACATCAAGTGGTTTGCATTCTAGTTTCCTACTCTTCTCATATAAAAAATCATGTGATGGCATACGATCAAGAAATGCTCATTTCGCGTTGACTATAACAAAAAAAGTTATCACAAGCTACCACCGTAGACCGTTGGCCAACACGTTTTAATTTAAAAGACATTGCTCCCGAACGATATCACGAGAGAAAGGTAATTGGACCTAATTGTTAGGTACAGGTAACCATTGCGAATGATCGATACATGTTCTTACAATGATAGCGGATGCTTAACGGTGAAGCCTAGTCTTGTGATTGATATATATGCTACGAAATGTTAGTAGATTTGTACATTTTACTATGTAACGGGTATTCATGACTAAGGATTTTTAATTGCTACCTTACTCTTTTACCTAACTGTTACCTTACTCTTTCCTATATATATATATATATTTTCATTTTTACTATCTACGGTAAAACGTAGTGATTATATTCTTTGATGTACGATTCACGATTAACGATTTTTGTTTTTGGTTGCCGATATTTCGAACTAGTTGCATGGCTCCTGGTCACGGCGGAACTGAGGTGGCGGGGGGAAACTGTTGACAGCGGCTAGTGACAGATTAATCTATTTACCTTACGTCTACTTCGTTTTTCTTTTTTGCGTTCCATATCACGACACATGTAACTGTATCTTTACGCGATTGACTTTGAATTATTTGTGATTTACATATATTCTTTATTTTACCCTTACCTTACTCGTTTATAGATTCAAATCGGTTTCTAATGCCAATAAAGATTATCAACAGAAGTTTCTTCGACATTTTCATCTATTTGCCAGATTGGACACGCGAGTATCCCATTCCAATAAGGCGATACACCCACGTCGCTATCCAAAGAATGCAGTTTCCGCACAAGGTCGAAGGTTTTGACACAGATACTTGCCGCGTATTACGTCTTAATGGAACTTTAATAAATACGAAGATTTCACGACCGAGCTATTGAATGCGTTATTTAGATATTTTTATCGTTACAATATTAAAAAATAAGTACTGGAAATTATTCATTTATTAGTGACCCGGCCCAGGGACGCTCGGATAACAGAGTTTATACTTACATTATTTTTCTTTCGTACATGCATTCAGTCATTACCTAGTTGCAAAAACTGACAATTAGAAACATCTATTTCGAATGACAACTGATTCATTATATTGACTTTAACTATTTCATTTCTCAATCAATTTACAAAAAAAAACTTAACTTTTTATGCCCCGAAACGTTTCTCAGGAATCACTCTACCCGTTGTTGAAAACTGAGAATACCCATTCAGCACTTTTTGTGTTTATCTGAAACACACAGACAAACAGACGCGACAAGGGACTTTGTTTTATAATATTTAGAGATGAAGATTTCACGACTGAGCTATCGAACGCGTTATTGATATATTTTTACCGCTACAATACTAAATATAAGTACTGGGAATTATTAAATGATTAAAATGAGTGCACAATTATTTGATACGGCCATTTATATTGTGTCAAGAACAATATTAGCATTTATAGGTTGTTTTTTCAGATTAAAAGTAGGCTTTGTCACTCAACTGGCAGTCAAATTAATTCAGTAATTATTAAGACTAGCAATCACAAGGAGATGTAGACTCCCACTCATTTAATTTTAAACTCATAACATCGTGCAATTTATAAATTTTGTAGTTTGCAGTTTCAGGTTGACCACAACCCACTGACTGACTCGAAATATCTAACTATTGCTTAATTCCTCTCATTCTGAGGGGAGCGACGTTGAGGGTCAGCATTGACGCGAAAATCAGACCAGTATTTTTATCATAAACTGTAATTTCCAAAGCATATTACTCCCCTTTCAATTCTTTTTCGAGTAACTATGTGTAATGTGTAAAATATGGTTTTCAGGCTCTTGACTTGTGTTCCTTATATATACCTATGTTCAATTTTGTTTTTAAATATGGTACTTGGTCCTTGATTTGTATTGCATCTATTATATGTATTATTAATATCGTGTGTAAAGCTACTGGGCATTTTACTAAGTACCAGGCTGGCTGGATCATAGAAGCGAGTGTTGCAGTGAATGTCGTAACACATAATCCGGTAGATATCGCAAATCAGTACTGCAGTAAGATCCGCTACAGATGTCACGACTCGATCACGACTTTCCCAATTATCGGTAACATTTAGACCTTGAATATAATGTTGTTAAATTTTATATTACATTTTAGGTCTTTATCTATGTTAGCAAACAGGAATTTCGCAAGTAAAAGAGAAACTTATCATGTTAAGGTCTCAACTTTGCCAACATCTAAGTGAGTACTAAGTGTTAACCATAGTGTTTACTAAGGCATCTACTGCCTTAGTAAACACTATGGCAATTAAGCTTGGCATGAGAGAGTTTAATGGCATTTTTATCAGTAACATTAAATAAGAAATATATGAGAAGTTACAGGTTAAATTGTATATAAAAACAGGTGGTAAAAATATAAGTTTGTAACGAGAAGGAGGGATATGACCGCCTCCCTTTTATTTCGCTTTAAAAATCTTATTTTCGGTGAAGCAGTGTAGTTGTCGGCTTTTTAATGTAACCTTCTAAGGTTCAGCGGCTTTCTTCATATCAACAATTTACGTCATATTTCAAATAATTGACACAAAACATTAATACAACCATCTTTCTCTTGAATCACGCCCTCAATTGGTCATTAATGAGTTATATGTATACATTAATTATTCTCTTGAATCATGCTCTCCATAGATGAAAATTGCCTTAAAATCCGCTTTGTTTGAAAAATCTAAGCGTACAGACGGAGGTAGCAACTTTTTTTTACTATTTACACATATATTGAAGTCATTGGATGATAGTAACTACTTAACTTCATGTCGAATGCATTTTCATTTGCTACTTCCATTGCATAAAAAGGTCAATGTTTTGTGATAATAATAAGTAATTACTTATTTCGTTCGTGTTTCATACCGTTACGACTACATACATTTAAATACACCCATTTATTATATTAGGTCAAGAACACGTTTAGTAGAATAATTAAGGTCATAATATGTTCGTTACAAATGACTATTCATAATTAAACATGCATTTTTTATATCTTTTTGTCGTTTTTTTCCTTGTTATTCATGTAACTTCTAAAAATGCAGGAAAGACAGAAGTAGGTGAAAATGCCTTAGTATAAGAACTAGTGTCGTCAAATTTCGCCAGAGTTATCTATATATGTATATATGAGTGTAATGTGATCGGCAGATCCAAAGGTCAATGCACAGCAGAAACTGCTGAACCTAAATTCCTGAAATTTTGCTCGTAGGTTTTTTATAAAACGTTAGTACTAGGAAAAAAATGGAAATTACATTCCTAAGGACGTAAAATACAGATTGAAAGTTTATATAAATGTATCATTATATCGACTTATAAGTAACAAAACGGTAAAAAAACTAGTTTTCAAATAAAAAGATTTATTGAAATACATAAAAAAATATTTAAATTAAAAAAAATGCAGCTTTTTATGGTGTTATCATTAATTTACATTACGGGGATGAAATCGATACGATAAAAAAACATTTTAAAAAGGTAATTAACGTGATCGTTGCGTAGTTTGTAAAAGTAAGTAAACCGAGCAAGAACAAGTCCTCGGAGCACGTCGTTGGGTGGTCGCCGGTGAGTAAATTAACAATTGATGCAAAACCCAATTTTACATTTAAGGCCGATATTGCTAATGATTGACACTTGTACCACAGAGTAAACGATCAAATTTATCTTAATTTTCGTTTTAATATATCACTAAATATCATCTTAATCTTAGATTTCGTTTTTATATTTCATTATACGCACCGCCATTGTTTTTTTAAACTCCCGCCCTTTTTATACTTTTTCTTAATGCTTTTTTCTCTATGGCCAGTGTCAAGATCCATCATATTATGAAATCAATATCAAAATAATAAAGTGTTTAGTGTATTCAGTTCCAAATTTTAACGAATTACATAAATGTTATTATTTTATTATGTTTTATTTTTTGTAATTCCTGTGAAAATAGCATAATATAAACATCGTAACATTACAAGGGGGTTTTACTTTCATTAATAATCTAAAATATAATTGGGTTATATCGTAAATCTTTAAATCTATGCACATAATTACAAAATGTAGTTCAATGACTGTTTTTTTTTCCGCCGACTTTTTTCCTCTCATGAATCTTAAGTCAATAGCCGTTCAAAGATAAAATTATTTTACATAATTTTAATATTGAGTGCATGATAACAGTTATTACATGCGAAGGGCAGGTACGATACTTTGCCATTTTCATTTACAAATCACTAATAAAATAATATTATTTTTAAATCAACTCTTGGATCATATCTAAGGAAAAATAAAATTATCCAATTATTATCAAATGAAAATAGATTAATATTAATAAGATGCCGTGTACAAGATTAGATGGCAGAAGACCGCACGCGCTAATAATGACTAGAACAATAACGATTGAGTCAGGATTGTCAATAGACTATTGTACTTTAAATTTATGTATTTTCTTCCTGTTACTCATCTGCATCTGATGGTGAAGATAGTACTGACAGTTTCAGCAGCATTCCTCCTTTAAATG
>DWON01008788.1:0-11864 GCA_018251015.1 Phocides pigmalion okeechobee | reverse complement strand
GCGATGATCTTTAGCAAAGTTGTTGTGCATGAGCCCACGAAGGTTTCTGACTTGGTACGACCAAAATCAACAAAAAACATCAATAAAATGAATTGAATTTTTGTGTAATGTCTTTCCTTCAAATTATTTTAATTGGTTGCGTAGCAACGCACACAGGGTACTACTAGTATAGTAGTAGTAGAATATATATATTTTTTGTGAATTAGCCAATAGTTGAAGTTTACAATACTTTATAAATTAGCGAAGTAATATAGCAAACGGGTCACCTGGTTTAATAAAAGTCACTGTCGCCTTTGGACAACTAGAACAATAGAGGTCAATACAATAGAGGTAAATAGTGATCAATTTCTCTTCTCTCTCCCTGCACCTTTTTTGAGGATTCCCATGTCATAGCGTTCAGGGAATACCTCAGTAGGAAGGTCGTTCCATATTTTGCACATACGTCGAAGAAATGAACGCGCAAAGCGAAGTATAAACAACCACCACGAATCCAGTTGATAAGAATAGACCCTCAATCTTCGGCGAATAGTACGGTGGATAAAGCGTAACGTAAGCAACAAATCAAATAGATAACATGTAACAGACACTAACAGAGTATTCGCCATTATAAATCCGATAGAACATGAACCTGTATTCTAACCGATCGGCGTTCGTTAGGTGTTTGATTAGATTATGAGTATTTAATTGAGATGCGGAATTATGCAAAAAATCTATTAATGGTAATTTGAGACGAGGCTGTAGAGTGACCCTGGCCGATATTCGAACCTGTACCCTTGAATTCGCAATAATAACTAAACTATGTTACCTACTACTGTTTTACATAACATCAAAATAAACTCGTATTCGATAATTTTGGACTGGTTCTGTTACGTCACAGCGTGGCTACTCTTTCTTTAGCTAATAAATAATAATAATCTATAGCAAACGAAAATATATTTTCTTAATATTTTATCTATCTAAACAAGTAGTAAAAATGTTACTTATTATTGTTTGTACATTGGTGATATATTAGAAAAAATATTATATGGTGTTTCTATTAACAAAACAACTATTTACACGCATTATTCACATGAACAGCTTCAGCTATTTCAGTAAGCTTTGCTCTAATCATTGCAATAAGCGTCCCTTAGTATTCAGTTTCCGTTTTATATCACTTAGTCTATAAATAAAAAAGTTATGTTGATTTGAAAATTAGGAGAATGAGTACATGAAGAACTTTTTGCTGTCAAAAAAATTCCAGAAATCAGAAAATAGAAATTCACGTGAACGAAATAGTGGTGAACAGCTAGTGGTTAATAAATGTCTGAGTTAGGGCTACAAACGTTGAAAAATACAACTTAACAGAACCTTTTTGAAGTCCGTTAAAAAGTATTAATCACTTGCAAGTAATTAACGCTGTTCTCATAAGTGCATTCGTCAACAACCACGTTTATTATTTTACCACGTTAATATAACGAGGAAAATGTTACGATAGATTTATTAGCTGTGGCGATTGCATAACATTAAAACCAATATAAATATTTACCGCCATTTATTGGTGGGATTCGATTCGATTTCTAGGACATTTATATAACATCCAAGGATAGTAAAATAATTTGATAATTCTTATTTTACTATGATCCCAGTATTAGCTACTTAGTACCTATGTAGTACTTGGAAGCCATAGACGCCACGAACATTCGACCTTTTATTGCTACCTATTCAGTATTAGGACGATTATTGAAAACTATACAGCCAAATGCCTAATTACAAATCATAAAAATCCGCAAATGTTTATAAAAAATACAGCAAAGAGTACAAATAAAAACATAAAAAGTAATGATAAAATCGTGACATCGGTGATGTTTTGGCAATAAAATAGTGATACTGATAACAAGTAAGACAATGCGATGTAATAATAAGTGACTGACACGATTAGTCCGTATACCCGTAGAGACTATTTGCAATGTTTTGTTTACATGAAAAGTGAATGTAGTAGAAATTCGTACGTACTATTCCGTATCGACGTGACGTAGATAGTCAGACGTCAAATATTCGGCGCTTCGGCCGGAACGTGACCGAATATTAGGTTTTCAACCCATACAGGGTATTTAAGTTTTATCTCATAAAGGCATAAATCTCTCTCCACATTATAGGGGATGCTTCTAAGAGACCTTTTTCCGGGATGAACATAACATTATATGAATTGTTCTAGTTTCTTCTTCTATAGTTCTAGGATCCCGAAGAAGGGTCGCTGGTTCCTATAATTGCATCTTGCCCCACGATGTCGTCCTTCTTGGGACAATATATCTAAACCTCGGCTATCGTTTCTTTCTTACTGTTATATAATCCTTGCATTAATTAAGCACTTACATTCACAATGATAACGTCTCTTTCCCAGTCATCATGAACTTGAAATACAACGGGACATTGATAAACACTTAATTAGACATGTTCATCCTTTATATTTACATTGTTACGTCTAAACCTTTTAGAAATTAAAATAAAATACAAATTGTTGTTTTACTTTTTGATGTTTTTTCTATTGAGGAGAAAAAGGAAGCACTAGTCTAGTGATAAGATTACATTACGCACTTGGGTTTAAAGTTTCAATCGGATTTTTTTTTCCCGATCAATGTTAGCCAACAGGACGCTCAAAGCAGATGTAGTGATTTTACATCGCATCTTTGAAGATCATTAAGTGTATACCTTATAATTAAATAAAATATTTGAATCCGTGATATCAAAGAAACACACAAGCAGATGCGTCTATAATTCAAGATAAAACTAAAACCCACGCTAGTTCAGCGCATGATATCAAAGTTATTCATAGTTCTTCTCCAACTAATGAATGTTTGCAGTGATCTTAACATACTTTTTGCGGTCCTTTGCTAAATGGAAAAGTTTCGGGTAGACATAAAAAATTAAAAGGAACATAACATTCTTATCCACTCGGTAATTACCTTGTTTTGACGTTTTTAATGATGCTAAATAATGTACTTTGAAATTAAAATGTTTTGAGATCCATCTTTGTTTGGTGTCCTTTAAAGTTATTATTTGTATTAATTAATCGCAATTAATAATTAAGTCTTAGATATTGTCATTTATTGAGACATACTATGTAGTACTTAGGTATATATTTTTAATAGTCTATATTAAGCCAAATATTGGAAACTATACAACCAATTACCGTATAAAAATCCTAAAAAAATTACAAATTCCAACAAAATAATAATTAAACATTTTCGACTTAATGCACGTTACTTAGCGAAAATATCTGTTTTATTAAGTAAGAAAGTTAGTAGTAAGTTGATTGTAAGAAGAGCATTATGGGGTAGACTAAACCAACCTCAATAATGGCGAATATAGTAATGAAGTTACATATACCACAGTTATTTATTTGATCCAAGCCACTTAAAGCGATGACGATGGTATTGTGTTCTTTTATGTGAGAAGAGTATCAAACGAGCATGCAAACTGCCGGATGTTAAGTAGTCGCAGCCCATAGACATCCACGTACAACTACAAATACAACTGATATCCTATCTGAGCTCGAACGTAGATACGTTGCTACTCCTGAGGACTAAGATGATCGCCTCGCTTCAAAGTGTAACCGGCATCCGCACCGCGCCAAACGTAACGCAAGTAATACTTTACGGCAGATTATGAGGGCGGCGGTGGTACCTCCCCGGTCAAACTATAGTTCTCTCGTCTCTTATACTGCATAGTCGTTTGCTACTTCCATTTATTAAAAAATCCGTGTATAAATGAACTAAGTACCATTTAAAGTGCCATTTGTAGCCTTGTTCGTAAGAGCCAGTTATCGCGGCATCTTCGTCAAATGACGTCTCCTTCACGGATTATTAATTATAATCACTATAATCTCGTGAATACGAATCTTGGAATGACTTGTACCTTTGTGTTGTACGATCAGAATATTAATTATTAAAGCATTGTAATGGGGAAAATCTAACTATCGTAATAATAGTAGTTTGTTTTGATGTTATTGTTTGTATAAAAATGAGCAGGAAAATTTAAAGTAAAGGAATTCATAATTATTTAGCGATGATTGTAAAATGATTAAAAAAAATAAACGACTATAAGATTGATCATGAAGAAAACCCGATTGAAAAAAAAACTCTTGACTCTCTTTTTAAACCTGTCATTGATAGCATACACATTACATAGTATAATTTTAGAAAGACGCACGAGACAGCTAATCGTGTTTATCAGCAATAGTTACTACTTATTATGAGGTGGACTGCATGCTTGTTTGCTAACTCAATTTCATTAAAAAATCGACTTTACACGATAGTTATTCTGATTCGTTTCGCGGCAATCATCCGAACTAAATATGAACAGATTAATTATTATTATTAAACTAATACTCAGTTAATAAATTGAATTAAAACCATATCATATATAATACATATAAATGTTATATATATCGCTCATGCAATATAACATATTGGCACATTTAGAAAAAAATGATTACTCGTGTTTACACTGCATAGGCTCTTTTAAAGTTTGTAGTATGCGAATTGAAAATAAAAATAGCGTAATACTAGTTTTTTCATGAGAAAAGACAGTCTAAATAAATTCATAATTATACTTTAAACGTTCTATCAATATTTCATTCGTATGCCTATAAAATTCAAAAAATGTACTTGTGTCAATATATAGAATATATGTGTCAATATATAGTCTACGTGAGCGATATAGAAACAAATAATATATTATTATAGATTTATTATATTATATTATGATAGCCTTATTTAGAAAGGGAAAATTCATTTCCAAAAAGAATGACTAAACTCTTCAGAATGTAGTTTAATTGCCTATAATTTAAATAGAACTGATAACGTATAATTATAGTCTGTTAGTCTATGCATTTCCGCTGTATTGCCAGTAGGTACTTATCTTGCCCATAACCAAGGTATAGTTTATTACCTAGCTTAAAAGAAGTCATAATAATAAAGAAAATAAATGTATTTTTTTATATTTACACAAACTCTTTCTGTGCTTTACTCACTCAGAAGTTGGTAGAATAATACATTCATGCACACTTTCTACCGGTATTTAACACCTTAGAAATGGAATTCCCAACATTTTTTTAGCACACCCTTACTTTAAATAAAATTACTTATGTAAAATTCAGTGCTCTAGGATCAATGCTTCCGGCTACGTCCGTCAGTCACGTAACCCTTTTGTATTTATAGATTTAACTTGAATAGTTGTTTTGATATAACAAATAGACTATTTGTTTGTTGGGAGTATTTAAGAAATAAGCGTGGAAACCCTCCGATATTAACTCGTTTTTAGAGCTCAAGGACATCTCAAACAACCCTAAATAGGACTTAATTCCTGCCTAATATCGTACATAGATGCGTTGTTGCTCCTGAGGACTGAGACGGTCGCCTCGCTTATAAGTGTTACCGGCAACCGCACGTCTCCAACCGAAACACAAGAACTGCTTTACCTATGGTATCCCCCTAATCATCCGGTAGTTCTACCAACAATCACTTTAGAAAAAAAACAAAAACCACTTAGAGGGTTCGTCTGAAATTATTCATTATACCTACGACAATTAGCTATAATTAAAAGTTATTGACTTTAAATTATTGCTTGGCCGTACAAATAAGATCGTAAAGCAATTACTATTTCAATTAAAAAAAAATACATCCTGTCAGGCAAACAGTAAAAATTGTATGATAAATGTCCGTGCTCAACTCAAAACGGCTTTAACAAGTTAAATTGATTTCTTTGTTTTTTGACCCGCGAAAAATAATAAAAGTTTCACGAGTGATGTGTTTTCAATTTATTTCACGTCATCGTCTTCTTAAAACAATTAATGTGTAATTTATTACGAAGCTGGTTTAAAGGCAAAACGAAAACATTTATTTTTACTGTTTGTTACACCAGTGCTTTCAAAGCATTACCTGTTGCCATGCGCAAAATAAACACAGTGGACTGAGCAGCCATATTTGAAAAAAAAAACTATTGTATTGTTTATCTGTGTGATCTTTTTTTATAAGAACGAAGCGAGGCAACGACTTCTTAGAATAAATCTTTGAATCTCATATAAATAACAGTTGTCATAAGTATTTATTTTTATGACGGGTAAAACTGACGATAGTTATGCAGATTTCTGAAAACCTTAACATTAACATTTTAACGTTATCTTGCTAGCGTAATAATTGATGTAGTACGGATCTAATACAAGGATTTTGAACCTTAGTCTGTAGCGACACTAACTATATTTTAATACCTATATACAAGTATTTATAAAGGCATAATGTAAATTAATTAACCATAGTCTGTATAAATGTAATAAAAACAATGACAAATGGTAAAATTCCATTGAATAATATTGCAATTGGCACACGTGCAAAGAATTCCACAAATGCTTAACACTGACACGATGGGGAGTTTCTACCCTCCTACTTTTCATCTATGATATTGTTAATACGTAGGAGATAGGTTAAGACTATTTGTGTCTAAAGGATTGCTCCTAGTCCAGGTATGTTCTCAAGGGATAAAGAGTTTTCATACTACTTTAACAATATTTTGTAAATTAGATTCGAAGTTCATTCCTGTCCCACTCTGACTTGTGAAGTTAAATGCGTATTACATTTTAGTGTCGCTTGCTTTAATGGTAAAACAAAACATCATAAGAAAACCTATGTAACAACAAAATCTCTATGGAATACCTGAAGGAAGGAATGAATTTGATCCTAATCCTTTTCGTTCTGAGGAGAGAGCCTCGCCCAGCAGGGAGCCAGTAATGGGTTATAAATGAATAAATAAATAAATAATGACGCACATTTAAATAATGGGTAAATAGAAACACTATATGTATAGTATGTACTGTGTAGCGCCGTTAAACACAAATATATTCAAATTTAATTATTCTGTACGACCGTGATCGAACCCGGAGCACTCCGCGAGCAGATCTCAGCTCTCCACATGGATTGCATTTGATTTCTTGTTTATAAACGCTGGTCGCCACATCTTTGCAAAGCTATTACGATATTACGAGCACCTTCGGTATAAACGAAAGACATTTGGTTTCGAACGTATAATCCGTAATGTGCTTGCTTTAAATAAGGGTGTAAAACTTTGATAGATATTGAAAATGGGTTTGAGAAATGTATCTTTTATGTTCTTTCAATCCCTGGTTATGTTCATTGATTGCTTTATGTAAATCGGTTAAACCGTTTCTAATATTACAGCGCACAAACGCACAGACAAACAAACAAGTTCAAACAACTATTGTTTAGGTTCTATTGCGACAATAAAGGCCCCAAATAATATTGGTTCCTTTCCGGTTGAAATATAGTGCTACCACTTGAAAGCTTAGCTATTTAAAACAATAATAAACATTACTATAATCCCTGAGATCTTAATCAAAATGACTGAACCGATTCTAATAAATATTGATATAGAAACAGATTAAGACTTTGTAAACTGATATGGGCTTTACAACTCATTGCAAAAATAAAAATAGGGGATTCATTTTACAACGGGGAAATGATTATATTCAATTGGGGAAACAAATATGGAATTATTTTATTTAGTCCTTTGATGAATCATAAATGAGCACTGAGAAAAAGCTATTTTGGAAATTGCATCCGTAGATTTTAAAAAAGATCTTCAAGGTGAAATTTTACATTATCGACTTTTACACAGCCAATAGATAGTTCCCTATAAAATCAAATTTATTCTACTAATAAAAAGTCTACATCAAAATTGCGTGTTGTGATTGATGATTACCTGCACGAAAAGAGGGTTAAGTTATTAATATAATCGTAATTATCTTATAACGTTTTTAATGATGAAATCAGCAATGAATGAAAACTGTCGTGATATTTTTTAATTCGAATTTATGTCAATTATGTCAATTATGTAATTTTATTGGTATTAGTGACAAAACGACGGCAGATACAAGAGAACGTAAAGCAAAGGATTATATTTATTATAGGTACGCAACATTTACGTTACACCTTCTGCAGACTTTAATGAAGATTTGTAAACAGTAAAGAAATTTGTTAACGTTATGATTTTAAACTAATATTATCGCGAAAATTATACATTTTACTATATGTAGCGGGTACTCATGATTAACGATGTTTTATTTTTCATTGCCGATATCTCCAACCAGTTGCTTGGCTAGTGGTGACGGCAAAATTACCGTGGAGGGAGAAATGTTGACAGGTGTTAATGGTCGATTAATCGATAAACCCTTCGTCTAGTTAGTTTTTTTTTGGGGCTCCATATCACGACACACCACACTAAC
This sequence comes from Phocides pigmalion okeechobee, assembly GCA_018251015.1. NCBI lineage: Eukaryota > Metazoa > Arthropoda > Insecta > Lepidoptera > Hesperiidae > Phocides > Phocides pigmalion. The sequence goes on along the minus strand of DWON01008788.1, from coordinate 3,589 downwards.
TATATCTTTACGTCTTTATTTTATTACTATATTTATTACTATATCTGTATCTACCAGTATCGAGTACTCGCGATTAACGATTTTTGAGTGCCGCTATTTCGAAACAGTTGCATGGCGCGTGGTCACGACGAAACTGCCAAATTACCTACAACAATTATTAAAATATTAAAAAAACGACTTAAAACAAATTGTATCTCCCGTTTTCCCACCCTCAGAGTTGATATTTTCTTTCGTATGTATTTTTATTTCACCAACGTGACGGACATTGGTTCGTTGTATTGGTCGTCATATACTTCCGTCGTTGTCCGTCATTCCATTTGGTCCTCGATTCCAGGATAAGCTACAAAGATCCAGCATGGTAAACCATATCCTACAATATGAATATGGCTGGTAACGACCGTTGTTCAGAAGATATAAAAAGCGTAGTCCTCGTTACGTTGACACAATTCTGACGGTCACAACTGCACGCTATCGTAGTCTTATTTCCATTTCTCAATTCTATTATTTCCTAACCTTTTTATTCTTAAATTAATGTTTGATGATGATTAATTATTATTAATTCCTTTTCTGTTTCTAAAAACACACGTTAAAGGCTTTATAGTACCCTTTCGAATAATATTCGGGAGGTAAGTAAAAACATTCTTTATTAATGATTATCTTTTGATTATTTTATTCGCTGTTCTCATAAGATTGCTAGAACATATGGTGTCAAGAATGATTTACAATATGACAATAACATATTTGAAAAGTTAAATATCCACAATGTAGACGTGTTCTAAAACGATTGAAGATAAAGACTATTCTATTGACTAAAATGCTTTTATTAATGCGGATGTTTGTGCCTTCTTTGTAATGCGTGTTTTATACATGCATATGACATTAACGTGAACAGGTAACGTTTAAACAAATATACATGATATACCGATATAAATTCATTATATGCTTGAAGTGACGTCACATTTTAACACCTTTTTTGATGTGGGGGAAAAGTTTTAAAACGTGGGAATGTTATGAGTGCTTCCACTTCCCCGACTCTGGACACACCGTCCTGTACCTACACTGGCGTGGAGCAACCCTGGAAATCGTGGCATCGGTATGTTCGTCCCGGAAACGCTACTTCGGAATGGTTCAAGCTCTCTCGAGAACTCTTACCGGTCTGCGTGAGCAAAGCTGCAAACTAAACCTAGCTAGTTACACGAGGTATAGACACATTCAAAACTGCACATTGATAATTATCCGTAAATCAAAATAGATTTCCGTAAGCTAATGGTAACGCCGGACCAATCCAAATGGCACATTACCATCCTAATTATGGTAATAGCATAACGACATGTCATTTGTCGATTGTGCTGGTTCGTTTACGAACTTTGGTCGGCTCTATTTCCGTTATGTCACAACTCAGCGTTTATATGTATATACCTAGTTATGAAATTGAAAATTTGTTGCCCAAAGTGTTCCGCGCGGCTCCGTTCGTGAGCGTCTCTTGTTTTTTATTTTTATTGCCTGGGAAAGGACGGGAATGTATAGTTATATTTACTATTATAGTAAAAATAAAACGTTCCTTTGTTTATTTAGTTTTTATATTGAGAAGATTACTGATTTCATTTTTAAATGTTTATAAACAAAGAGCCTGTTTCACTAGTCTTGGGGAAGCTATCTATGCTATTATCACTTTATATTGTCTATATTTCTCTAATATTATTGGCTTTCAATAATAATTGTAGTTACAGTAATGGCCTTTTTAAACAATATTTTTTAAAATAATGTATTTCTATATCATTTTTAACAAGCGCCTAATCTTATATTTAGCGGAAAAAGTCGCGGTTCAACGCTAGTTTGCAGTTAGCAAAGTGGTAGAACTATAGTTCAACCGTGAAGGTACTATCGCTCAAATCAAAATATTTTTATGCAAAGTAGATTTTTTACAGAATTATTTTAGAACATGGAAAAAATAGCCAATGACTTGTAATATGTTTCCTTTTGGAGAAGAGACCCAAAAATATTTCATGAAAATATCATCTTAATATCAATCTTGTATTAAAATTGTCAACTACAGTATATGAGATATGCACTAAACCATTATTAGTGTAGATTTAAGGCACAATGCAATGACATTGAGAATGAATAATGATTCCAGCCGTATACAAATACACAAAAATAAAGCTATGAAAAGACAAGGAAGCGTATACAATAGCTATGCGTGGTTGTTACATCAAAACACATTGTGGAAAATATTCACGGGACACCGTAATGTCATTTTTTGCCACTTCCTTCTGAGATTTTTTTTGTCAAATCTATGTAAACGGTAATTTCCACTCATCGTCATCCTATAAAATATGTAGAAGTCCCATTTGAATCTTGAACGCTTTCAAATCATACCTTCGATAAGGCTCAAAGACGATCTACTATAATCTAAAAGACGATCTATGATAACCAAGTCCAACATTACAATTAAGCACGAGAGCGTGTGAATTTTCTACTAGTGGTCACCCATCCAAATTCCGACCGCACTCTACGTTACTTAAATTTACTAATCGTTTACGTACACAAATTTCTATGCACACATACAGTTTTCATACCCCAATCTATATACTAATATATGTTAACTAACTATTCTACATTCTTAACCCTTTCTACATTCTTAACCCAACCTAGAATAAACTGTGTTTTACCCACAACCATTTCGCTTTTGTGTGTCCATGGTACCCACCATGGATGCACAAAGACGAACACCCAGATCCAGAACGGGACACTAAATTCATCATTTCGATGTATGCCTGGCTGAGAATCGAACCAGAAACCCTCTATGTTAGGCCGGTATGGTTACCGTTGCACCACGGATTTGTCCATATTGACATCACAAATTTATATTATTAATTTATAATCCATATAGACGTGAAACAAGGAACAAGCGGTCGAAATATCCTGTTTTATACAGTCATAAAAATAATCTACTTAAATCTCGAAGAATATTTTTTTAGGTCTTGAAACTTGCTTTGATGTACATTTTTTGTGTCAAACTGGTAATTGTATAATTTATGAATAAAATAAAAATTTACTAATTAGTTTGAATGCTGATTCAGAGTACCTACTTGTAATATTTTGAAGCGGCATCGATGCGTAACTTATCTTGCGTACAGAGCGAGTAAGATTTTTAAATATGTATGAGGAACTGGAATCCATAACGCTAAACGAATGAACGAAATTGGGAATGTTCTAAAGTCATTTTTAACACGCTTTTATTAGCTTGGGTTTTATCTATGTATGTAACGGAATCTTTGAGCAAAATTTTCACAAATTTCCAGATGTCTGATTAATTTGAAAGTTTGCACACGTATCAAGAACGGATGACAATGCAATAATATGAAAAGATGAAAAATAAATAATAGTTAAAATAAGCGTGGGGTGCTTTTTCAGTGAAAGAGTAGGAAACGGGTATACAAGCCACCTGATGTTAAGTGGTGACTGCAGCCCAAGACAACCACGTCCAATCTCAAATAGAAGACAAGTTCTATTTAAGGATGAACGCGGATGCGTTCCTACTCTTGAGGACTAAGATGGTCGCCTCCAATAATATGTATCCGGCAAC
>DWON01008787.1:0-11866 GCA_018251015.1 Phocides pigmalion okeechobee | reverse complement strand
AGTGACCACTTAACATCAGGTGGCCTGCATGCCCGTTTCTTACTCTTTCACAATAAAAAAAAGACCATTTAACGTCAGATAATTGCTTGTTTGTTACTTTTCCAACATAAAAATGATGTTGGATCTTTTTGTCTATCGTTTATTAACAGGCAGTGGAACAACTCTGTAAAGTTGTCGGCACTACGGTGTTATTTTAATGTAGGAGGTGGTTGGCTATTGAAAACTAATAACAGTATCGAGTATTCGAATCATAATCTCTTTGTTTTTCGACGCAGAAAATCGGAGACTAATCAAGTTTCTAGTTCAATGAGATATCATTTAGCATATAGGCTTTAAAATAGTTGTTCTTGATTACGTACTGTTGGATAAGAGTAGCTTTTAGATTAGATAAGATTAGGTGTAGAATGTTCCCTATTTAGTTCTGTCGTCCGCAAGACGATCAAAAAGTAGAAACGCAAATATAACATGAAAGCGCAATAGACAACGCACTGACATAGACAAAGCTTAATTGGTGTTTTTTATATGAGAAGAGTAGCAAACGAGCATGTAAACTACCTGTTAAGTAGTCACAGCCCATAGACATCCACGTACAATCATAAATACGATCGAAATCCTATCTGAGCTCGAATGTAGATGCTACCCCTGACGACTAAGACGGTTCCCTTGCTTGAAAGTGTAGCTGGCAGCCGCACTTCTCCATCCGAAACACAAGTAATGCTTTACGGCGGATTATGAGTGCGGCTGTGGAACCTCCTCAGTCTAATTATAGTTCCCCTTCTGTTAAGGTTAAGCTTAAGGTGTTGCTTAAAGGTTACAATTGATTGGATAATATCCCCAGCGAATACGAAAATAGCCTATGAATTGTTTATCAAGGAAATACCATTAATGTAATACATATCAAACATCGTTTTCCTATAAATTTGGTGTCTATTTTTTTATGTGTCTCGTACCCAATCTCAATGTGTTAAATTAAAAAAAAACAAAAAACATGATTTAGTGAAAAAATTAACTAAAAGTAAAAAAAAGTATATATATTATTTAATTTGAATTAAGAATAGTGTAGGAAGAAAAAAAAAACATTGCAATGAAAAAAGCCTGGGGTGCTTTTTGGTAATCCATTGACACCAATGACCTTTTTTAAATTGTTGCATTGTCATCGGTCCTGGATAAGTATGAAATAATTCAAATTAATCCGACATTTCAGTCGGTCAAAATCACGTTCAAAGTGTCCTTTACAAACAAAACATACTACTTAAGCTAATAAAAGTGTGTAAAATGCTATAAACGTACAGTTTTCTACATCCGTTTACTATATTTCTAAAGGTGATAACACTGTAATCGCTCACTTAGACTTGTGAGGGTATTAAGTCGTTTACTAATTAGTAGAAACGATTCTAGTGTGCGCGTTAACCCTAACAAATAGGCTGTCTCAATGTAGGACGTTTAGCCTTGATGTAGCGGATGCAAGGTGAATGTAATCGCTCTTTTTCTATATTCATTACTTCATATCTACTCTCCCACTGCTAGGCATATTTCAGAATGATAAGGGTTTGATTATCCACAATGCTGATTAAGTGAAAATGTGTAGTTTGAACACCTTTGAAAAATGTATGAAGAATTTGACTGTGACGGGTACTCACGATTAATTATTTTAATTTGTCGATATTTTGAACCGGTTACACGGCTCGTGATCACGGACGGAGTAAGTTTAAAAATTTACTTGGCGAAATATATAAATTCTGCGATGATATTAGTATAGTTATATGAATGAAGAATTTCTGCAATTACCAAAAATAGTTATAGTTAATATGACTTACCTAACTGAGCTTTTTAAGCTATAATTTTATATTACGTTTTGTTATAAAGATTACCCTAAAGAAAAGTTATAAGGTCCGGCTTTAAAGGAGAGATCTCTTTACGATTTTCTTGAAGAGTCTTATGTCATAGCTTTCAGGGAATACGTGAGGAAGATTATTGCTATACAGTTAATAGCAGACATTAAAAGTTATATATCGTCGGAAAAGCCGCAGTTAAATCTAATAAAGGGTAAAAATTAATTACTCGTATCGCGATCAGGCTAAAATAGACCTTAAAGTTGTTGCGTATAACTAACATTAAGATCTATTTTGGTCTGACCTCAAGCCAACCATCAACAGGCCGTGTCAATACGACTCCTAATGACAAGTTCAACACCAAACTTTTATCGTTTCACATTGTTCCAGAGTTGCATGTGGTGAAGGACTCCCATTAAACGTGGTTACGGAAAAATATACTCTACAACCTTTAAACAGAGTTTATTATCGCCGGATACATTAGTTTGATACTGTGATATATTGTTGATGATAAGTGATAGAATGTAGCGGGTTTTTGTTTCAATAATCAGCTACTGTTCCTTATGACATGGATTTCCTCTCAGCTTGAGAAGGGTTAAGCCGTAGCCCACCACGCTGGCTAAGTGTTCGAATCTCGGTCCGCTCGACCAACTTTGTGATAGACTAGAACTACTTCAGGGTTATCACAGCTTAACTTTTTTAATTCTAAATCATTTTAACTGGTCAAGCTGACAAGCTGATCAGAATATTGGGTAACCGCTGAATGAAGGGATAGAACCGGTCTGAGTACCGTAAAGTAACTGGAATAAAGATACCGGATATCTTGGGAGCGACATTGTATATTATTGCATTTTTTAAAGGTTCGATCGGGGAGGTACCACCGCCGCCCTCTTAATCCACCGTAAAGCATTACTTGTTTTTCAGTTGGAGAGGTGCGGTTGCTGGCTACACTTTGAAGCGAGGCGACCATCTTAGTCTTCAAGAGTAGCAACGTATCTACGTTCGAGCTCAGATAGTAGTCGTGTTTGTGGTTTTATGTGGATGTTTATGGGCTGCGACTTCTTTACATCAGGTGGCTTGTATGCTCGTTTGCTACTCTTCTCACATAAAAAAAGCCGGGAGTAATTTACGCGTAAAGGCTGACGGATGGATGGATGGAGTCGCTTCTAACATGGACCAAAACCAAGAACAGGAGCGCCCTCCATTATGTGGTGTAAACTCATTCGACGGTCGTTTGAAACTAAAACACGACGGATTCTGAACGAATTGGGTGCTTCGTAAGTGTTTTTGAATGAAATAGCTCTTCAATGTTAGCGATTCTTTTTCAAAAGATGATAGATTTTTGGCTTTTGATAAATAATCTCTCGGTTGTTTCAGGCGGGTAATTGAAAACCAGCGGGATTACTGCGGCTAGCCCTTCAAGGTCATATGAGCTGGATGTTTTGTTACAGCTTAAATTACAAATAAAATACAATAAAACAAATAAACAAATTCGCTCCTTCTTGCCGCGGCGAAAAGATATTGAGGGCTGGAGCTGGGGCAGAGGCTGAAGAAGAAGCCAAGCCACGTAAATATGTCCCACTAAGCAGTCATTACGTATTTGTTCCTCTAGGGGAGCTATGGGAATCCCGTTGTTGGAACTATGCTGCATGGGCTCGGACTCCGTTTAATTGTTTAGGTTACGCTTTTATTACTTTTTTTTTGAAGATTTTCATCATTGTAAATATATATTTAAACGTAAAAAAACAATCAAAAGCTATATCTGATTTTTACCGAGATTTTGCTCATACTCGATATTGTGAAATTCCAAACAATATTTTAATCAAGACCTATTTTCTCTGTCTCTTTTCAGAATAGGTAGAGTTGGATCATAGTCCACTGCAGTTGTTAAGAGCGAATCGGTATTAATAAAATGTTTTATTTAAAGTAGATTCTGTACTAAATACGTTTTAACCATCATGAAACTATCACCGATTCGTAAAATGTTTCGATTTGCTGAAGACGCGGTGAACAAAACTAAACATCACATATCCTTTTGACAATTTCACGAAAACCTCTCAGGGTTGTGGGGTTCACGATGTTTTTCTTCACAGTCAAAGCAGAGGATATTTAATTTGTAAAACGAACATAAGAAGTTAAAGAAGCTGAGGTGCAGCCCTGCGATTCAGAACCTATGTTTGAGAAGACGACCACTGCCCACCTCTGCCTATTTAAATGCATCACAAAATTCATTTGGATAAAAGAAACATGTCAGGAACAAGATATACAGTATCATATGAAACCAGATAGCATCACCGAATTAACATTAATGGGTCGACCGTAACGATTTCTATCACCCAAACGCCTCTCTTATAAAGCGAAATTTAGATTGGACCTTTAGGGAATCGTGGTCCCTTTTTAATTTCAAAGTGGAATCGAAAACATGTTACCGCGGATCCAAATAACCCGTTAGCTATATATAATATTGCTCTACTAGTACTAGGCAGTTTGTGACTTATTCCAAGGCATTAAGGTTTAATTTCGTGTATTTTTATTATTCATTTTCAATATGTTAATGTAGGTTTTCGATATCACAGTAAGAGTATTTAAAGTTACTAGAAATAAAGTTCGACTGGAGTAATACCTCCCTCGTTCTTATAATCCATCATAAACACTTAGTTTATTTTGATTGGAGAGGTGCGGTTGCCGGCCACGATTGCAAGAGAGGTGACCATCTTTTCAGGAGTGGCAACGTATCTATATGCAGTATCCGAATTACAAGCGAAGCGGCTATGTCAGTCCTTAAAAGTAATCCTTAAAGTAACTTAAAAGTCCGTAAGGAAAATGGATGTCCATGGGCTGCAGTGACTACTTAACATCAGGGATCTACCCATGTCGTTTACTGCTCTTTTAAAATAAAAATGCTATTTTGTTCTGATCTGAAGAGTATAAAGGTAATCCTAATAAAAACGTAAGGGTACCTACCGGTTCTTAAAAGTGAGGCGATTACTTTAGCTCTAAGGAGTAACCACAAATCTGTGTTCGACTTCAAATGGAGACCCATTGTTGGGGTTGGTTACAGATGTCTATGGGTTGTCATACCATCAGCTAGACAGTTCAGGAATGTTCTTTTGCTATATCCAATTTTTTTAAGTCTAGAAATAGTATTTTTAACATCTTCGGAATAAAAAGAGAAGAAAAGGTGATATGTAGAATTGTAGTAGACGAGTGCATAAAGAGATCTTAAAGCTGCGGCTGCAGACCATTTTCCATCATGAACACTCAACTTGATACTTAAAACATAGCTTAATAAAATGGGTATTTGCTATAAATATGGTTGGTTATTGATCTACATATAATTGTAATAAAACTTGATAATAAATAGTCTGTTCCGAGATCAGGGGCATAGACAGTCCATTTACCGAATTTCAAGTAGATTAAACTTACATATGGTGGTAGAGCCGTCAGAGCTTGCTCGGGGCGGCACCACCGTCACCCTCATAACGCGCCGTAAAGCAACATGTTCTTCATGTATTGTGTTTCGGTTGGGGAGATATGGTTGCCGAATAAACATTATTGGAGGCGACCATATTAGTCCTCAAGAGTAGGAACGAATCCGCGTCCATCCTTAAATAGAACTTTTGTTCTATTTGAGATCGGACGCGGTTGTCCATGGGCTGCAGTGACGATTTAATATCAGGTGGCCTGCACGCCCGTTTCTTACTCTTTCACAATAAAAAAAAACTAGTAGTTTTCTTGCCAACAACCGAACGATACATTTATATAACATGGTATAATATATTATAATATATGTTATATAAACAATTTACCCTGTACAAAAGCAGAGAAAATGAAGCGGAATTTTCTGTATTATTTACCTGCTACGGATTTAGCTAATTAGTCGGCCAATATTTGTGAAACAATTGTCTTGGCCTTATTAAATACTGGTATTGCCTTCTACGAAAACTCTGTGCCTGAAAATACAAAAATCTCACCTCCTACCAACAATGAGAATGGTTTGATATTACCAATGTTTTCTCATTTATCTATTATTCTGTTTATTTTTTATGATGAAAGATTGGTAAATGAGCTTGTAAGACATTAAATTGTTTAATGTTTCTACGATATAAAATGTTTATGGTATTTCCATGGACTGATCATTACGTTATATGTTTTAATTATAACTTTTGATGTGATGCCCTATAATTCCTGGTACACAAATTTGGAACCAGTATTGGGGTCCTTTTTTTCGTCAGGAAATTTGAGACGAGTAACTTTCACCTCAGGGCCGACGGGAGGTTATGTTGGTTTCCAAATGACTAAAAACCTAAGCGGCGATTAATCTCTCCACCACGCTTTAGTATACTTTCGCACACTTAGTGAATCAGCAGATAGCATCCAGCCAAGTTGGACACACCTTACACACCGGTGCTTAGGTGTCCATATAAATGAATAAATATGTTGACATGTTCTGTTTTTTATATTTTGGACTGTCTGGCGCCGTCAGTTTTGTTGAACTTCTTCTAAAAACCAGTCTGACGCCAGACTGGGTTTAATATAAAGAAGATGCCCACGAATGAAAAAATAGGATATATCCTGAACTGAGAGAAAAGAGATACATACTTGAAGTCAATTAGCGTAAACCGTTGTGATATTAGCGCTTACTACAGCGTTTTGTAGGAGCTACACACCGAATAAACGAGATGCCTTTACACATTGAATGCTTCTTTTAAAGATAGCAATTTACATATGTAAATTTTAACTGGATTAGTCTATGCAGTATTAATTATAAGGTACAGTTGACATATGATTGTAAAGTACTATTATCGCGGAATTTATACATCTATACATATAATAAAATTGTAACTGATCGTTGTCGTACATGGCTTATATATTTAAAAATTAATAATTGGGTGCCTTTATATACGCAAGAGAACCCAAAATAATGTTTTTTTGTTTTTTCTGTCTGTCTGTATGTTTGTGCACGCTAATCTCAGAAAGTTCTTGAACGGCTTCACTTTTTTTGTTTATGGACTCTAACATTTAGTGTAGCCAGTAACCGCACAACTTGTCTATGTAGGAAGGTGAGTAGGGAGTATAGGGCCTTTAGGGTTTAATCTTTGCTTGGGCTTGTTCTCAAGAGAGTAAATACCCTCTGAATCATTAACGTTGCTGCATAATACCATGATATTACTCCGTCTCGATGAGAAAACATTATCAGTGTTATGGGTAGTATCTCACGAGTAGTTTTTGATGACATTTTAATTTGTATATATTTTATAGTTTTAATATACTTAATATTAGTCAAGTTACATTTTAAAGATAATATACATTTTTTATTAACGAAAAAAAGGTATTATTTTACACAAGATTCACTCTTGAGTACGTGCACGCTCGTTTGCTATTTCAATTTTTAAATAAATCCTAAAATATTTTATGTTAATACAGAGTATTTATTACACATATTTTAATTTGTCTGTCTTTTCAATCAGCATTTTTCAGCTATTTCAGATTTACATGTATGTAGATATTACTAAAAACCATTATTTTTATGAATTATCCCTGTTGGTATGTAATAAAAATCGAATCCTCTAATGACATATATAAAGTTGCTCCTATATAAATGGAATTGTCCAACATCCAATCTGTAATTTTATCGTTTTTTCGTATTATATTTTCTCACATTACCTCAGTCTTTCAAGCTGAGCATATCTCTTTATTTCTCTTGTTGCCACTATCTCCAATCTCACTCCAATCTCAACCAAATCTCACTCCAATTTCACAACGATATCTTTGTATCTATCTCGCAGAGAAATCACATAGAGAGTTTCTCAAGCGCGTCGATTTTCCAGAAATTCGAGTATTTATAAACCTGACTTCTAAATTCTCAATACTGAAGCAAAGAAAATAAGAAAACATTCTAAATGAGTTCACCGAATCAGGTCAGGTACGAGCGTGCGTGGGTTTTGTGTGGACCTAAAAAACTAAACTAGGCAACTTTGTATGCTGACTACTGTCCAATGCTGAAAGCCTTAATACGGTGTTCCTATGTTCTTAATTGGAATAAATCTAGATCTAAATCTAAACCTAAATAAAATAGTTAAAAGATGGAACGATTATAATAGTGTTTTTTTTTTAATTATAGAATTATATTTCGACCGGGGAGGTACCTTCCTCACCCTCATAATCTGCCCAAACAATTCTTGTGTTTCGGTTGAGATGTGCGGTTACCGGATATATGCACTTACTAGTGAGGTGATCATTTCAGTCCTCAAAATTAGCAACGCATCTACGTACGACTTCAGATAGAGTTTGTCATTTCATATTTGAGATTGTGTGTAGATGTCCATGGGTTGGGGGATTTTTGATTAGCCGTGATCAAGAGCCATGCAATTTTTCGAAATATTGGCAATCAAAAATGTTCGTCTTGAGTACTGGGTACATAGTACATTTTATGTGCCTAATATGTATATTTAAACGATAGCTGCCTCTTGTATATGTAGCCGTAACCACACCCCTCTTATTAAAACACATCTCATTCATCTTAAGCATCTCATGTCGTTTCCAATGAAACCGTACCCTTAAGGTAGAAAGCACTCAAATTATTTTGATCACCTCTCATAAATAGTTACTAGTTTCCCGTGGGACAGTCTGCGTCTAGCTTTGTTTTATGTTATCCTGACTAGTTGGAGCCGCGACTTCGTACGCGAGGTTATAAGATACCAGAACATTCTGAGAGAAGAAAAAATACCACTCCCCCATTTAAAGAATAACAAACAAAGAAAACTGTTTCGCAGAGGTGTTTAGAAGGCGTTGCATGAGGCAATATTTGGCGATTTTTCGTGCCTCCTCCTCTCTTTTTTTTTTGATGTGAAAATCGTCAAATAATCCGCACCGTCCGGGGCCGAGAGGAAGGGGTATGTTAGACTTTTCAGATGACCTGTTTTTACTAAGCTCTTAAGTTCCGGTGGCCGCGAGATCCCAAATGGACCACTACCACTACTCTAGCAGGCATCGGCTTGCCATTACGCCCTGGCAGGCCCCAACGAAAATATAATTTGCGAGAGACACGCTCGTGGAACATCACTGAATACGTCAGCGACATTCTTTTATTATTTCAGACGTTTTTGGATTTGTATACATTTGAACATAAAACAATGTTTTCGTATGACAGAATTGCGGAAACAATTCTTATTACTTTCGCTGTTTAAGGGGACTGAGGGGAAGTGATTAATTAATGCAAAATTTCGCTTACATAATACTTTAATGACTCTAACTTGAAATGAATATAAGCTACAAATACATGCATCTGACTAAAGATTTTTAAATAATTCCGTATAATATTGGCAAATTTTCAAAATTGTAGATATAATCTGGTTCGACAACAATCATTCTTAGTACGTTTTAACCTAAGATCAGAGTAGAATTTAAACATTTTGAGTATGTAACGGGTACTTGCGATTAACGGTTTTTAGTTATCGATATCTTGAACCAGTCGCAAAGCTCGTGGTCACGAATAAACTTTTAGTATAAATATATCTTAGTAGTTAAATGTACAAACATGACCCACTTGACTTTTTTATGTATATAACGTCGCGTTTACCATCAGTAGAATATTTTTTATACAACTGAGGTCAGTGCACTTTCTGTATTGATTAAATCTGGAGTAAGTAAAAGATTTTTGCTTGAAAATAAATATCGATTGTACATTTTTTCACTGATGCGATACATCTTGTGAGTCTTTGGAGTAAGACAATAGTTAAACTCGTATGGCGTGACGAGAAACGGTATTATTATATGCCTCATCTCGACCATCGCTCTCTATTCTTTATTTATTTGAATGTATGTTCTGTATATTTTATGTGTTTAACTAAATAAAGGGATATATTTTTATTTAATTGCTGAAATGCTATGTTTTTTATATATTTTACTCCATATTTATTTACAGGTTTTTCTATAATGATACCTTCTATTTAATTAGCATAGTTATTTATTTTTAAGCATAAATTTTATTTTGTATCATTAATTATAATGATGACTTCCCGCAACTCGACAAGAGATGGCGCCACACAATCCTGAATCACGCTATCGAAGTTTTTTAATTATCTGGCATATATACAAACTCCGAAATGAGACTATGGGAGCAAGGCCGCTCTTCCGGTCATAGAACTCGCCTGGAGGGAGATCTCCCTTAGCCAAATAATGTACAACATTTTTATTTTTATTACGTAGATTATATTTATTTCAATTACATTTTTAAATATAAATATTATCAAAGAGGCTCGAGTATATTGTAAAATTATTTTAGTATCCTTTAAATTCGAATTTGCATATCTACCTTAAACCTAGAACCCTGAAATTTTGCATTTTGCAGATAATTTCTTTATATAGCGTAAGTAAGTACAAATAAAGATTTAAAATTGCGCCGTGAAGGGAATCAAACAATAGTTTCAAATTTGTATGAATCTATTGTATTTATTGACTTCAGCGTGGCCAAAGCCGCTGGCAATAAGGAGTTATTAAATAAAATTATATTGTAATTTTTTATTAACTATTAGTTCCGTTGTTTTCGACCACGTTTCTATGAAGTGAAACACCAAACTAGCATGTACCAATCTGATTATTAAAAATTATTTTTATCATAACAGCGATTATCCTTAAATATGAAAACTAAAACCAATTTTAAACCTGCAGAACGGAAATGGTTTAAAGATTCGCAATACCATTTAAATAAATGGCTGAAGCAGGCACGGCTCTGAATCGTTGAATAGAATTAGACTTAAATGTTCCTGAACGGTTAAGGGATATGACGTTTCACTATTCAATAACAATAGTTGGGTATTTGAAATTATATAATTATACTCTTTGGGAAACAAATCAGTGTATTTTTTTGTGGGACGAAGTCGCGCGTAATCATGTAACACATATTTTAATTTTTTTATGTTGGAAGAGTAATAAAGAAGTATTCAGGTCTTCTGATTTTAAATAGTCTGCTGCCCATGGACTATGTCCAACCTTAAACAAGACTAAATTGTTACCTTCTTTATGTATCTTCATTGATACTCCTGCAGACTAAAATAACTGACTCGTTTGTAAGTGTAGCCCGTAACCATTGCTCTGTCAACCAAACCGCTTTACGGTGGATTTTCAGGGCGACGGTGGTACCTTCCTGATCAAACTATTGTTTTACCACTGCATGTCATTATAATAAAAAAACATCTATGTGTTAGTTGCCTCTTGACTCATTGTTAGAATGTATTATAGGAATCAACGTATTGGTCATAATCATAATTTATTGTCTCATGTATAAATACACAGATATATATTTGTTTTAAGTAGGTACAACATAAACCCTGTAAGTTCTTTTTTTAATACATTATATTTTATGCATGGCAACTTTTATAATCCGCCATGAAAAAAAAAACGATTGAAGTGGTGCGGTTACCGGCTGTACTTAAAGTGAGGCAACCGACTGAGTCCTCAATATTAGTATCATATTTACTTACGTTCACAGAACGTTAGTCCTGTTTGAGGTCGTGAGGTTGTCCGTGGGCTTCAGCTATTTAACATCGATTGCTCTTTTCATGTATAAAAAGAAATAGAGGGACAATGTTTCAATTCTATACAATAGTAAGGATAAGGATTGTTATAAAGTGTTTCTAGATAATGCGATTCAATCACCAATTCCGACGAACGTCGGAACAGACTTGCCATTGTTATTAGTTGCCAAATGAAACAACGCGGACTGTTTACTAAAACCAAGAGAATGGTTCCAGTTGTAGCGTTTATGGTCAAGAAAATGCTATTTAATTATTATTATTTATTTAAGTTTTAAATGTTAATTTGTAAATATAATTCAAATATTTTATTTAATTATGAGGTATTTCACTTAATCAATGTCAAGGACACAATGTAAAATCAGTGCTTAGACTTGTCTAGCTTGAAGTGCCCTGTTGACTAAGGTTAACTGGGAGAAAAGGTGGTAGAACCGTTAGAGCTCGCCCGGGGGGGTACCACCGCCACACTCATAACCCACCGTAAAGCAACATGTTCTT